>PVJN01020453.1:0-14758 GCA_004026805.1 Lasiurus borealis
TAGCTACAATTTGGAAACAGCCTAGGTGCCCGTCAGCAGATGAATGGATCAGAAAAATGTGGTACATCTACACAATGGAATTCTATGCTGCCATTAAAAAGAAGGAATTCTCACCATTTGCAGCAACCTGGATGGAACTGGAGAGCCTTATGCTTAGTGAAATAAGCCAGTCAATGAGGGAGAAACATCACATGATCTCTCTCATTGGTGGACAATAAAGAACCTTATAAACTGATGTACAAAAGGATAGATACAGAGGCAGTAAAGCCTCAAACAGACTGAAATTTTAGCAGGAAGATTAAAGTTAGGTGGGGTAGATGGGAGATCAATCAAGGGACTTGTATGCATGCATATAAGCATAACTAATGAACATAGACACTGGGGGGGTTGGGGTATGCTTGGGAGGGAGGGGGGCATGGGGAGACATGTATAAAAATTAATAAAAAAAAAGAACACATAATTTTATAAAAAAAAAAAAAGAATATGATGGTCTAGGTTACGCAGACTAATATTCCTGCTAAAATCAATGAAAAATAATGCGATAATATGTAAAATATTTTTAACTCTTTTTAAATTAAATCTTTATTATTCATATTATTACATTTGTTTCTCTTTTTTCCTCTCCATAGCTCCCCTTCATCCAGCTCCCACCCCTCCCTCTACCCTTACCACCCTTCTGTTGACCTTATCCATAGGTGTATGCTTTTTGTCCAGTCTCTCTCTGCACACCCTCACCCTTTTTCCCCCTGAGAATTATCAGTCCACTCCCTTTCTGTGCTCCTGATTCTAATATATTCACCAGTTTATTCTGTTGATCAAATTTTTAATTCACTTAATTTTTAGATTCACTTGTTGATAGAATTGTATTTGTTGTTCATAATTTTTTGTCTTTTACCTTGTTCTTCTTCCTCTTCTTGAAGAGTACCTTTCAGCATTTCATATAATACTGGTTTGGAGTGGATGAACTCCTTTAACTTTTTCTTATCTGTGAAGCTCTTTATCTGCCTTTCAATTCTGAACGATAGCTTTGCTGGATAGAGTATTATTGTTTGTAGGTTCTTGCTATTCATCACGTTAAACATTTCTTGGCACTCCAGTCTGGCCTGCATAGTTTCTGTTGAGAAATCAGCTGACAAGGGTGCTCCCTTGTAGGTAATGAACTGTTTTTCTCTTGCTGCTTTTAATATTCTCTCTTTGTCTTTTGCTCTTGGTATTTTAATTATGATGTGTCTTGGTGTAGTCCTCTTTGGATTCTTTTTGTTTGGGGTTCTGTGTGCTTCCTGGACTTGTAAGTCTATTTATTTCATCAGTGTGAGAAGTTTTCAGTCATTATTTCTTCAAATAGGTTTTCAGTATCTTGCTCTCTCTCTTCTTCTGGCACCCCTAGAATTCTGATGTTGGTATGCTTGAAACTGTCCCAGAAGCTCCTTACATTCTCTTCACATTTTTGGATTCTTTTTTGTTCTTTCTTATCCAGTTGAGTGTTTTATGCTTCTTTATATTTCAAATTTTTGACTTGATTTTTTGCCTTCCTCTAGTCTGCTGCTAAGTCTCTGTATAATATTTTTTATTTCAGTCAGTGTATGTTTAATTTCTATTTGGCCCTTTTTCATCTCTAGTTGATCCTTTTCCATGTCTAGTTGGTCCTTTTTCATCTCCTCTTGGGTCTTGCTAAATTTATCCATCTTTTCTAGCATATTCTTGAAAAACCTTATAACCATGGTTTTGAGCTCTATATACAGTCATTTATTTTCCTCCATTTCTTTTGTTTGTGATCTCTTCCTTTGTCTTAGCATTTTCACTATGCTGGGAGAACTTCTGTGTTGGATTCAGCCTTATGATACAAGACTTGCAAAACTGCAAAAGCCTCTCTGTTGAGCTTGGAATGGGTGAAGTCTCAGGCCTTAATGGACTATCTTGCCTTCCAGTTGGTCCCGCCCTCCATGGCCCCTGGGTCTCATGTGACTGGGTAATCTCTGGGGCAGTCCCTGTGCATGTGTACTTGTGCAGTGCCTCTTGACTGCTGCCTTTCTGGCTCCCCTGCGCTCCAAGACCATATGAGTCTGGGTCTCCAGGGTTTCACCCGAAACTAGGGTTTAGTGGAGTTAGAAGTGACGCAGTTGGGAGGCTCTGTCTCCCACCCACTTGTGAAAGCTAGCGGCACAATCAGCAGTCGGTCTTCTGCATGCAGTGCTGTGCATGCCACCAGACTTCTGCCCTTTTGTGACTCCCCTAAATTTCTGTGCACTTCTCCCTTTTCACAGTCCAAACTCCCCCATATGAGTTTCGGCTGGACATGGGGTTTAGTGCCGTAGGATAAGGGGTTCAATGCAGTTGGGAGTCTCCATCTCCCTCCTGCCAGAGAAAGCCAGCCAGGTACTCCGGCACCCACTCTCTCCATGTGTGCGTTTCCATACCTCATCTTTTTGCAGCTCCTTTGGGTCTCTGTGAGGCCCTCTCTTTCCTTCTAGTTGTAGAATTTCCACTCAGCCAGTTTTCCTGTGGTTCTGGATGATGTCTGTTCTGTCTTTTAGTTGTAGTTTTGAAATTGTTGTGCGAGGCAGCAGTGTAGGTGTTTACCTATGCCACCACCTTGGCTTCTCCTTAATATTCTTTTTAATCCACTAATTTTATCCAGACCATGCTAGGGTCTGATGAGTGCTGGCATTGAGGACTGTAACCAGTGTCTGCTTCACCCCACTATCCAGTCCATGAAGCTTGGATTCCACACCTGGCCCTGTGCCAGGGAGCCAGACTTCTTACCCAGATAAAGTTTGAGAATAGGTTGAGATTGTTTCTGCCCTTTAATCACTTTTCTCAAGTTCATTTTTATTATATTAATAACATCAAAGATCTGACATGATAATAAGGAATTACCAAGCCAAACATCTAAACGGAAACCTAAACAGTCAAGTGAAGTTCCAATATTCCTTCTGCCCTAGGTGCATCTGTCAATCTGGTCAAAATTGAGCTTGGGTTTTTTCCTGGTTTCCTGAGACAATGGGAGAAAAACCAATACCTAGATCATGACCAAGGTGGAGCTGGTCTTAAAGGAGATCCTCCCTCCATAAAGCTGGGATTAAAAAAGGCTATTCCTGCCCCAGCTGGTTTGGTTCAGTGGATAGTGTTGGCATGTAGCCTGAAGGGTCCTGGGTTCGATTCCTGGGTTTGAATGCATAGGTTGTGGGTTTGAATGCCTGGGTTGTGGATTCTCTTTCCTCATTGATATTTCTATCTCTCTCCCTCTCCCTTCCTCTCTGAAATCAATAAAAACTTAAAAAAAAAAGACTATTCCTTAAGTAACCACCCACAAAGGACCTAAGAAAAATTGAATCAATATTGAGCAGAATATTGCAAATAAAAATTTCCCTAATGCCATAACCTTAAGCCAGCCCTTGTGTGGATTTGCAGTTCATAACCATATTCACCTGGTGGGTCAATAACACTCAAGTCTTGAAGTAAGTTTAAACTTCTCATGGATTAGCAGTGTTCCAAGACTACTAGTCAAAAATATGCACAAATTCTCTCTGGAAGGAAGCACCTTCACCTGCTGATAAATTTCCAAAGATTCTTTTTTAAGGACAGTGGCCAACACATAGACAAAGCAAACAAACATGCAAAGTAATGCACCCCGGGTGAGAACAGGTAAAATAGTAAATTGGAAAAACTGAATTGCAAAGACTTACAATAATTATCTTACAGAATCTAAAACAAATACTTATGTATTTTTTTAAAAGAAAAACTCATAAAAACTACAAAACATATATCTGAGGGAAATAAGAAACCATAATATGTGTTATAACAGATTTGTGTAGTAACCAAATAGAACTTCTAGAAGTGAAACATAAGATGACTGATATTAAGAATCTCAATGGAATTAAAACAGAAGAAAAATACATGAATAAAGATTTAAAGACTTGTAGAGAAAGAAAAAGTCTAGCATCCATATACTCAGATTTCCAAAAGAAGAGAAGGAGTTAATGGCTAAAAAATTTTCTCAACCAATGGGAAACACTAATCCATAGATTTGGGAAATCAAACAAATCCCAAGCAAAATAAAATATAAGAAATCCATACCTAAATCCATCCTAGTTAAACAGTTGAATACTGAAATCAAAGGGAAATTAAAAGAGGGAAGAAAAAAAAGATATATTGCCTTTAGAGAAAGAATGGATTTGCAACTAGCTGTTCAACATCAGTGACAGAAACCAGAAGATATGGAATGAAACCTTCAAAATGCTGAAGGTAGTAAGTGCCAATCAAAAATTTCAAGTCCAGTGTAAACACCTTTCAGGAAGGAAAGTGAAATAGAGATATTTTTAGTAAAAAAACCTGAGAGAGCTTTCCAAGAGCAAATATTCAATAATGATAATTCTAAAGGATAATTTTTAGGTAGAAGGAAAATAATGCCAGATAGCAATACTGTGATAAAGGAAGGAATAACACAAAATGAAAAAAAAAAAGAAGAACATATGGGTAAACCAGACATATATTGCTTTTATTACACAAAATAATAATGCTGGAGAGTGATAAAAATATAGAAATAAATTAAATTACAATATTTATATGTAAATAGGTAGAAAGGTAAGTAGAGTTAAGTATTTTTAAGATTCTTCTATTTTCCAGGGGTAAGTTAACTATATTAAATAACTTAGACTTTGAGAAGTTAAATATTTATGTTATAATTTCTAAAGTAATTTTAAAAAATAGACATAGGATGTTGCTCCCCAAATACTAGAGGATAAAAATAGAATGCTAAAAATGCTAAATTAATACATAAAGAAAAAAAGTGATAAAAAAAGATTTTTAAATTTATTATAAAATCAGAGGGTGTTCAACAAATAATGAATTACAGCGGGAAGGTTAGGGAGAGGTGGGGTAGATAAGAGATCAACCAAAGGACTTGTATGCATGCATATAAGCATAACCAATGGAGACAAGACTCTGGGGGATTAGGGTATGCATGTGAGTGTTTGTGTGGGGGTAATGGCAAGAAATGTATACATGTAATACATTAATAAAAAAAAGAAACTAGCAACAGACATCATGGTAGGAGGTCTCTATTAAATCATGCAAAAGTA
Organism: Lasiurus borealis; assembly: GCA_004026805.1. Taxonomy (NCBI): domain Eukaryota; kingdom Metazoa; phylum Chordata; class Mammalia; order Chiroptera; family Vespertilionidae; genus Lasiurus; species Lasiurus borealis. The sequence continues at coordinate 5,082 of PVJN01020453.1, forward strand.
GGCACACTTCCTCAGCATTTATCAGAGGAAGGTACAAAATGAGAACAGAGACATAATTGCTCTTTCACTATCTATTAACCATTTAGGACCCAGTGGGGCCCCAGCTCCCTCACAAATACTTAATGATTTCCTCATGTGAGTTACTCCATTGTATACTCTTGCCTCCTTTGTCAAATATTAATTGAGTATAAAGGCATAAATTTACTTCAATAATAAATGATCAGAAAGAGAAATTAAGAAAACAGTCCCACTTACTCTTGCAACAACAAAAAATAAGGTACCTATGAATAAATTTAACCTGTACTTGGAAAACTATGGGACATTGAAGAAGGAAATTAAGGAAGATACAAATAAGTGGAAGCAGACAGCACGTTCATGAATTGGAAGAATCAATATCATTAAAATATTCATACTACCCGAGCAATTTATACATTCAATGCAATTCCTATTAAAATATCAATGGCGTGTTTCACAGATCTAGAATAAATATTCAAAAAAATTCATATGAAACTATGGAAGACCCCCAATAGCCTCAGCAATCTTAAGAAAGAAGAACAAGTTGGAGGTATAATTGATATAAAACTATCCTACAAAGCTATTGAAATAAGAAGAGCTGGGTACTGGCATAAGAACAGGCATACAGATTAATGGAAGGAAACAGAGAGTCCAGAAACCATGCCTTTGTATTTCTTAAGATCAAGAACAAGAAGGGATGTCCACTTTCACCACTCTTATTCAACATAATGTTGGAAGTCTTAGCCACAGCAATCAGATGAGACGGAATAAAAGCAAGGAGGAAGAAAAACTGACATTATTCACAGATGACATGATATTATACATAGAAAACCCTAAAGACTTCACCAAAAACCTACTAGATCTAATAAATAAATTCAGCAAAGTAATAGGATTTAAAATTATTATTTCTGGTGTATTTTTAAACATGTATATTGTCTGAAGATGCTGTAATCTGTTATTGTCCATCTCACTCTCAAACTAAATGGGTCCCTCCTTCCCAACCAGTTTGCAGGTTGGCAAAAGTCACTGGTCCATCCTCCTGCCTTGCGCTTGTTCCTCTTGTTCCTGGCAAAGCTGCTTCTCCAGGAAGAAGAGTTGCCTTTATTGGATTTGATGAACTGAGAGCTGAGTTTGGGAGCCATTGTTTAAGCTTTCCTGTGCTGGGTTTTCTGATAAATTGAGATTTTTGTTTTGTTTCGTTTTTCTTCCTTACAGAGGAAATCAAGTGCAACAGGCTCTCTATGGTGAGCTGTATCTGATGTGGCAAAGGCAACAAAGTCAGGAAATTCAAGTGATTAGTCTTTGGATGGGTACAAACAAAAACACCACCCGACCTTATGAAATAAAAAATGATTATGCAAGACATGGTCCTTTTAAGGACCAAATTCTAGTTCCTATAATCTCTTCTTGGAGAAAATTTCTCATTAGTAGAGTGATTCAAAAAACATCTTTTCAACACCTACCAGCATCTGTCTAGCATCATGTTGGTCAGTGCCTGCCTTAAGGAAGAGGCTCATTTAATAAAGAAAGGACAGCCAAGCATGCAGACTGTGAGCAATGGTAGGATGGAGTTGAGCCCAAGGAACTATGGAAGAGACTGGGAAACCCCAAAATAAACTGATTGAAGAAAGGAGTCTGGAAAAGATTCTGGGATAAGGGGAAGTTAATCTGAAATAGGCTGGACAGGAGTTAGCCAGCAGAAGATGAAAAGAAGTCTAGAGATTCCAGCAATCAGAGAAGCTTGTGCAAAGGCACTGAGGCATGCAAGTACACTGCTCTTCAGGGAACTGCAAGGTCTGTGTTTCAGAAGGTGAGTGTGATGAGGCTGGAGAAGTAGATGTTCAAATCTGAATGATTTACATATAAATATTTGAAACTATAGGTCTACACCTGTGAAGAAGAAAAGAAATCCTGTGGCCATGTCATTGCAGTAATTTTTTGGTAAGCTGAGGATCCAGCATATAATGAAAATGTGAATGACAGTAAAATTTAGGAAGGTCACAGATTTAGCTGCAACAAAATAAAAACTGTATGGTCTTAAACAAATTGCTTAGTTTCTCTAAGGATTCAGTTTCTTTACCTGCAAAACAATAAAAATATCTACTCCATAGATGGAGAGGCATAAAAGTGTTTTGTGAGTTTTAGGAACAAATATGATACAATGGTAAAACCAACTATGTATTTAGCATCAGTGTTATTATTATTATCAGAATCTTCCTCATCATTACCACGAGGTTAATAACTTGTGCGAGCCCTCTGCATAAGGGATGGAAAGAAAAGAATAGAGAAGATAAACGGGAGGACTTCCAGATCTGGATAGCCAGGGGGCTGCTGACAGGAAATCCTGCCTGAAGGAGGAGGAAGGAGCAAAAAGGCTTTTGGCTGGGCTGCAGAAGGTATGGAAGGGGAAGTGCTAATTGTGTGGTGGACAGGTACCCTGTTTCCCCCAAAATAAGACAGTGTCTTATATTAATTTTTGCTCCCAAAGATGTGCTTGGTCTTATTTTCAGGGGATGTCTTATTTTTCTATGAAGAAGAATACGGTACACATTTATTGTTCAACAACAAAAAAAGGAAATTTATTACTTGTATACGGTCTTATTTTTGGGGGGATGCCTTATATTACAGCAAGAGGCAAAACTGGAAGTAGGTCTTATTTTCAGAGGATGTCTTACTTTCGGGGAAACAGGGTAAGTAAAAAGGTGAGTCTGGCCTTTGCTGGATTGCTCAGTGGTTAGAGTGTCAGCCTGAAGATTGAAAGTTCTTGGGTTTTATTCTAGTCAAGAGCATATACATAGTTTGCTGGCTCCATCCCCAGCCCTGGGATGGAGGGAGGCAACCAACCAATCAATGTGTCCTTCTTATGTCAATGTGTTTTTTTTTCTCTCCCCCTCTCTTCCACTCTCTCTAAAAGAAATCAATGGGAAAAAATATCCTCAGGTGAGGATAAACAAAAACAAGGGAAGGACAATGATGAGGAAGACGAAAATAAAGAGAAAGAGGAGGAGAAGGAGAATGAGAAGGAGAAAGAAGAGAAGGAGGAGAAGGAGGAGAAGAAGGAGAAAAAAAAAGGAAGGAAGAAAGGAAAAGAAGGAAGGAAGAAAAAAGATAGGAAGAAAGAAAGAAAATAAGAGTCTGTGGCCCTGGATGGATTTCTCAGTTAGTTGGAGCCTTGTCCTGTACACCAAACATTGATGTTTCTCTCTCTCTCTTTTTTAAAAATATATATTTTATTGATTTTTTACAGAGAGGAAGAGAGAGGGATAGAGAGTTGGAAATATCAATTAGAGAGAGACATTGATCAGCTGTCTCCTGCACGCCCCTTACTGGGGATGTGCCCACAACCAAGGTACATGCCCTTGACTGGAATCGAACCTGGGACCATTTAGTCTGCAGACTGACGCTCTATCCACTGAGCCAAACTGGTTTCGGCTCTCTCTCTCTCAAATAAGAAAATATATATCCTTGGGTGAGGATAAAAGAAAAATTAAGTCTGTGAATTAAAATATTTCCTTAGTAGTTATGATCACACTCATTTTGTTCGTTAAGAAAATTGCCAGAGCGAAGAAATCCCAAATTGATCAGTCTACTCAATTTTTATAGTGCTTTTTTCTTTATTTTTAAATTTAATACATCTTTATTGTTCCAACTATTACAATTGTTTCTCTTTTTTCTCCCATAGCTCCCCTCCACCTGGTTCCCATCCCATCCTCTACCCTTACCCGCCCCTCTCCCCCATCCTCATCCATAGGTGTGCAATTTTTGTCCAATCTCTTCCCGCACCCACACATCCCCTTCCTCCCTGCCCTCAAAAATGGTCAGTCCACTCACTTTCTATGCCCCTGATTCTATTATATTCACCAGTTTATTCTGTTCAGCAGATTTTTAATTCTAGATTTTTAGATTCACTTGATAGACATGTATTTGTTGTTCATAATTTTTATCTTTACCTTTTTCTTCTTCTTCCTCTTCTTAAAGAATACTTTTCAGCATTTCATATAATACTGGTTTGGTGATGATGAACTCCTTTTTCTTATCTGTGAAGCTCTTATCTTCCCTTCAATTCTGAATGATAGCTTTGCTGGGTAGAGTAATCTTGGTTGTAGGTTCTTGCTATTCATTACTTTGAATATTTCTTGGCACTCCAGTCTGGCCTGCATAGTTTCTGTTGAGACATCATCTGACAGTCTTATGGGTGCTCCCTTGTAGGTAACTAACTATTTTTCTCTTGCTGCTTTTAATATTATCTCTTTGTCTTTTGCTCTTAGTATTTTAATTATGATGTGTCTTGGTGTGATCATCTTTGGATTCCTTTTGTTTGGGATTCTCTGTGCTTCCTAAACTTGTAAGTCTATTTCTTTCACCAGCTGGGGGAAGTTTTCAGTCATTATTTCTTCAAATAGGTTTTCAGTATCTTGCTCTCTCTCTTCTTCTGGTACCCACATAATTCTGATGTTGGTATGCTTGAAGTTGTCCCAGAAGCTCCTTATACTATCTTCATATTTTTAGATTCTTTTTTCTTTTTGCTCTTCCGGTTGAGTGTTTTTTGCTTCTTTGTATTTGAAATCTTTGACTTGATTCTTGTGATCCTCTAGTCCAGAGGTTCTCATCCTTCCTAATGCCACATCCCTTTAATGCAGTTCCTCATGTTGTGGTGACCCCCAACAATAAAATTATTTTCATTACTAGTAGCAACATGAGGAACTGCATTAAAGGGATTTGGCATTAGGAAGGTTGAGAACCACTACTCTATTCTGCTGTTAGATCTCTCTATAATATTTTATTTTTATTTTAGTCAGTGTATGCTTAATTTCTAATTTGCCCCTTTTCATATCCTTGAGGGTCTCGCTAAATTTATCAGCCTTTTCTAGTAAATTATTGAAAAACCTTGTAACTGTGGTTTTGAACTCTATATCCAGTCATTGTCTCTGCATTTTGGCTGCTTCTCTGAGTTGATAGAATGGCATTCTATGCTGGGTGTCCTATAGGGCCCAGTGACTCAGCCTCCCCAGTTACCTGAGGTGGACACTCTTGGTGCATCCCTTTATGGGATGTGTGTACAGTCTTTTTACAGTTAAGCCTTGATTATTGTTGCTATCACTGAGGGGAATTGACCTCCAGGCCAATTAGCTGTGAGGATCAGCTGTGTCTCTGCTGGGAGAACTTCTGTGCTGGAGATACCCTTATGAGACAAGACGTGCAAAAGCCTCTGTGCTCAGCTTGGATGGGGTGGAGTCTCAGGGTGGAGTAGACCTTTGAGAGAAAGCCACCCTCAAGTTCTACCTGCTGCCAGACAGTCCATTTTCTTCCCAAATGAGTCCAGTTCCCAGAATCCCACATGGAACTGGAGTTGAATGCAGTCAGGAGCTTTTGTCTCCCTCCGGCTTGAGAAAGCCAGCCACACACTCAGTTGCCAGTCCTCTCTGCATGTGTCTCAGTAACTCTGCCTCCTGCAGCTCCTCTGAGTCTCATTGTGCTTTTATCTTTCCTTCTAGTTGTAGAATTTTCACTCAGCTAACCTTCCTGTGGTTCTGGATGATATCATTTTTGTCTTTTAGTTGTAGTTTTTGAATTGTTGTGCGAGGCAGCAATCTAGGTGTTTACCTATGTCACCATCTTGGTTTCTCCACAATAGTGCTTTTCAATACACAGCAAAATCATGAGTTCAAGAGAAAGATGAGAGAAGATGTATGGTGCCCTATCAGAATTCTACATGTATACAACATGACTGCCTGCATTTTTTTCTATTTTTAAAATTTTATTTATTTTTAAATATATCATCATTTACTTTAGAAAGGAAGGGAGAGTGAGATATAAATATTAATGAGAGAGAAACATTGATGGGCTGCCTTCTGCATGGCACCACAGGGGAACGAGTGCAACCCAGGCATGTGCCCTGAACAGGAATTGAACCGTGACCTGAGCCAGGCTAGCTGTGCTGCATGTGTTTTTAACTTCACATGCTACCACTCCTCTCAGAGAGCTAAGCACTGACAGAAATCCTGCCCCTCCCAAGAAGCCCTAGTTGTGTGCAGCTGTGTGGAGGGATGAGCGAGAGCTTCACCACATCTCCAAGAAACAGAAATGCTTCTGAAGCCTCCTATCCAGGCACAGTCAAGGATGCTCTCCCTGGAGAGATAAGTGAGATGTGTTCATGAGGCCACTCCTTTCTCTTCTTGAGGATGTGGCCATTGGTCATTGGGGTCATAAGGAAGGAGGGAAGAGACAAAGGAAGCACAAGGCAAGGACACTAAGCTTCATTTCAGTCAAACCCTTAGAACCATTTTGTTTAACAGCAGCTGAAAATCCCAGGATAGCCCATGATATCTGATTTATTCTAGGGTGTATATCCCATGCCAGTGTTTCCCAAAATGAGTTCCATGGAACCCAGTATCCTTTAATGTTTATCAATGTTAAACAGTGTTATGCAAAAATAGGCAAAAAGGCAAACAAATGGGAGGGGTGAGATTCTATAGACAATTAAACTTTGCAACACCAACTTACATGGAGTTCAACAGGAGTTTTTTTTTTACTGCAGGCCTGCTCAGATCCTTTAATATGAGGAAATACATGTGACTCATCAAAGATCTAGTATTTGAAAATTTCCAAAATAGAAACCTTTTCTTTTTTAGAACACATAGTTGAAACAGTGTTCTGCAGAACATGAGAGCAGGAAACTAATAATGCCATATTGATTATTACACTAGTCCTAATTACACTATTAGTATCATACTTTGGGTATTCTACATGTTGAAGAAGGTTTTTAGGCAGATCTGAAACTAGTGTATGTCTATGGTTGTATATGTATCTTTTATGGATCACCCCCAGAATAAAGTTTCAAAAATCACACACACACACACACACACACACACACACACACACACTATTTATTATGGACAATTTCAAACACATACATAGGTGGGGAGCACAGTATAATGATTCCCCGAGACAGACATCCAGCTTGGCGAACCTCAGTACCTGCCAACTTTATTTCATCTATCCCACTCTCTCTTTCCTCTCCTCCTCCCTACCAACTTTGAAGGAAGCCTCAGACATCTTCTCATTTCATCTGTAAATATTTGAGTGTGTCATGGGTTATACCAGGGCACTCTGAAGAATGGCATGGAGAGCCAAAAACACATGCACAAGGGCAACAGGTATAAATTGGCACTGTTCCAAGTCAACCCTGCCTAAATATCTTCTCAGGCCTTGCCCTCCTCCCTGGCCTTGGTACTCAAAGGCAATGCCCTTGTCTTCATGGTGCCATTCCTTCTGGTGGTTTAGTGCACAATTTTGTGCACTGGGCCACTAGTTTGTTATAAGAAAAGAAAATCTGGTCAAACTAGCTCAGATGGAAAGGTAGTTTGTTGGAGAACATAGAGGAATCCCACAGAACTCAGCTTCTGTAAATGTGCAGCACTTAGCACAGCCAAGAGTGAACATGAAGTGGGTGGGGGTAGTGAAAGTTTAAAGAAGACAGACAAGAGAATTACGCTGGGGCTAGATAGAATGCTGTTCTTGGATGGAGAGACAGTGCCACAGCCTGCAAGCTAAGTCTTTATTTTATAGCCAGATTCCACAAGGCAAAGTAAAGACATGATCAAGATGTTTACAATGTTCTCATGGGTTTCAAATCTACTCAATGACATGCACTTGAACTCTATAAAGCTTTGTTTTGGCAGCACTTGTTGTATCTCCTGCAGCCTATAACACTTAGCCTCCTGGGACCACAGGTTCAGACCATAAGGTCAAGCTTACAACTATAGCTTTTGACTATAGTTGTGTTGGGAAAGCTTTGCCCTCCAAGCTAGGACTTGCATGTAGCTTTTCCAAGAGAGGACTATGCCCTCTCATTAGTCTGAGGCTTGCACTTGTCCAAATGCTATAGCTTCTCTCCACATGGAGGGACAGCCAAGCCACTTGGGAGCTCAAAGGTGATCAGTCATATATCTTCTCCAGCTCTCTGCACCTGAGCTCCATGGCCTCTTACCTCAGTTTCTCTTGGCTCTCCTGCTTCCTCTACAAGGTTCTAAAAAGTGTTGCCACATTGAATGGTTTGTCCATGGAACTGAGACAAGTATGAGCTGGACTGCTTAGCCACACACGTAGGTATGGGTGTGAGGCACTGGGAAACACCTAGGCTATGCAAAGTGATGACATATTAAAAAGACAACCTGGAGAGTGGTAGGCCTTGGACTGGCTCTTTGGGACTTTAATACCAGTGGTTTTAACCTAAGGTAAAGACATGATTCTTTTCATAAAACATGCTTTACTTTATCTGTAGGCATCTATCGGGATATATCTTCTTTTGTTCTGCCACAGAGCGTACAAACAGATGTTCATTATGAAGCATACAGAAAGATGTTCATTGCCTCTATCTGCCCAGGAATTCCAACTACTAATCAGCAGAAAAAGGCTCACAATCATCCTTTAGCTGCTGTCAGAAACTGTGTCAAACACATATTTGGTTTGGGATGCTTTAGTGAAAATCATTTCATGGTAGTAATGACATCATGAGATAATTTCCCCAGAACAGTGGGGAACATGCATCAGTTTGCATATGATTTTTTTCTTTAAAAAAAATTAATAAATCTTTATTGTTCAGATTATTACAATTGTTCTTCTTCCCTCCCATCCCCCATTAGCTCCCCACCTCCTGGCTCCCACCATACCCTCTGCCCTTATCTCCTTTCCCGTTGTCCTCATCCATAGGTGTATGATTTTTGTCCAGTCTCTCCCTGCAACCCCCTCACCCCTTTCCCCCTGAGACTTGTCAGTCCACTCCCTTTCTATGCCCCTGATTCTATTATATTCACCAGTTTATTCTGTTCAGCAGATTTTTTATTCACTTGATTTTTAGATTCACTTGTTAGATATGTATTTGTTGCTTATAATTTTTATCTTTACCTTTTTATTCTTCCTCCTCTTCTTAAAGAATACTTTTCAGCATTTCATATAATACTGGTTTGGTGTTGATGAACTCCTTTAGTTTTTTCGTATCTGTGAAGCTCTTTATCTGCCCTTCAATACTGAATGATAGCTTTGCTGGGTAGAGTAATCTTGGTTGTAAGTTCTTGCTATTCATTACTTTGAATATTTCTTGGCACTCCAGTCTGGCCTGCATAATTTCTGTTGAGAAATCAGCTGACAATCATAAGGGTGCTCCCTTGTAGGTCATGAACTGTTTTTATCTTGCTGCTTTTAATATTCTCTCTTTGTCTTTTGCTCTTGGCATTTTAATTATGATGTATCTTGGTGTGATCCTCTTTATATTCTTTTTGTTTGGGGTTCTGTGCACTTCCTGGACATGTAAGTCTATTTCTTTCACTAGTTTTCTGTCATTATTTCTTCAAGTAGGTTTTCAGTATCTTGCTCTTGTAAGGTTGCAAAAATCAGGATTGGGCAGGAGTTAACACAGCTCAGCTTAAAATCATATCCCCCAGTTACATCCTGTTATTGCAGTCTCAGGGTTGAGAACGGAGTGAAAACTCCCAGCGTGCCGTGACCCAGGTGCAGGCTGATAATCTTGTGTAGCAAGACAGCCTGTAGCAAAATTGCAACAGGAGACATGGTCCCGATGTCTCCAGAAACTAATCCAGAGATAACCACCAGCCGCATTCTGTTATCATAACCCCATGGTAACTAGAAATATGCAGAGTGCC
>PVJN01020453.1:14858-36076 GCA_004026805.1 Lasiurus borealis
AATGTGCTGATCTGGTAGAAGTCTTTGTTTCCAGACTACTATAAAAATACCCTGTAACTTGGTTCGGGGCTCTCAGCCTCTGCTCTGCTTTCAGAGTATGTTGTGAGCCCCAGCATGCTGGTGAATAAACCCTTTGCTGTTTGCATGAGAACGTCTCTTGGAGGCTTCCTTTGAGCGGCGAGCGTTTCGACCCTAACACTCTCTCTCTTCTTCTAGCACCCCCATAATTCTGATGTTGGTATGCTTGAAGTTGTCCCAGAGGCTCCTTATACTATCTTCACATTTTTGGATTCTTTTTGCTTTTCCAGTTGAGTGTTTTCTGCTTCTTTGTATTTCAAATCTTTGACTTAATTCTTGTGTTCCTTTAGTCTGCTAAGTCTCTGTATAATATTTTTTTATTTCAGTCAGTGTATGTTTAATTTATAGTTGTTCCTTTTTCATCTCCTCTTGGGTCTTGCTAAATTTATCCATCTTTTCTAGGAAATTTTTAAAAAACCTATGTAACTGTGGTTTTGAATTCTATATCCAGTCATTTGTTTTTACCAAAGAAGAATATGAACTGTGCCAAAAGCTACTATTTAAAAACTGCTTTTGCCTGACTGGTGTAGTTCAATGGTTGAGCACTGATCCAGGAACCAAGAGGTCACTGGTTAGATTCCTGGTCAGGATGCATACCCAGGTTGCAAGCTTGATCCCCTGTGTGTGTGTGCGTGCGTGTGTGTGTGTGTGTGTGTGTGTGTGTGTGTTGGGGAAGGGGTGTGCAGGAGGCAGCCAATCAATGATGTTTCTCTCTCATCAATGTTTCTATCTCTCTCTACCTCTCCTTCCCTCTTTTTATAAAAAATCAATAAAAACATTGAAAAACAAACACCCTGCTTTTAAAAGATGCCTTCACCCTCATAAAAACCTTTAAAATGGTATTCACATAAATACAAAATGATTGCTTTAGTGTGTCTTTGCCCATTCTCCTGAAACATTATTAAGTGAATTTGAGTATGATTTATGAATTTGCACACTGTCATTATTTGGACAAGTGCCCTTAGAGGTTATGTGACAGCTCTAATAAGGTGACATTTAATTCCTACTCTTTTTTTGCAGAAAAGGAGAAATCACATTTCATTTTTGTTTTGTTTAGTTTTCTATCACTTCCAGAAAAATCTCACTTTTAATGGAACAAGTGTTCAAACATGCAACTCTACAAGTGACAATTTACAGGCATCCTGAGATGAGTGAAGGCTGTTCCTTTTCATTCCCAACATTTTCAGAGTTCTTCTTCAGATCATACTGGTTGTTATTTCATTTGGATTTATATGTTTTTGTGATTTTTTTCTAAGTATAGCTTTCATTAAAATCAAGTATAAAAGCTGAATTTAAAATCAGGTATTTAAAGGATATTCAGTAACAATGCTCACATTAGTAATTTTTAATGAAGTAAAAATTGATTTTCCCTGTTTTAATAAATGCTGCTTTAATGTATTTTTAAAAATACTCTTTGTTACACCACTCACGACAGCCTTTTGTGTGACCTGTGCAAAAGAGAAAAGGAAGCCTGTGGGTGAGGGAAGCAACTTCCACAGGAAAGGCATGTCTTCTGAGGCTCCAAATTCTGATTTCAGATCAAGAAATGGCAGAAATGTGTTCTGCAGGGAGCCAGGTTTGCCACTCCACACACACGTGCAGATGTGGTGTTCCTACCCATTTCACCTGGAGCAGGAGCCAGATGCTTGGAGGTGAATCTAGACCCAGGAAAACCTTAACACATGGCAGCCATTTGGAATCTCTCCAATAAGGTTGTTTTGCTCTAGGACAGTTTGAAAGTTTCCATAGCTATTGGTTAAGAACCTAATGTTAGGGGCTCTTCCATATGAAAATGGAACATACAGTTCCATTGTAATGTTATAAATTGTAAATCTGCCCTCTGTAATGCTCTGTCTAGGCAAATAATAACTACATTCTACAGTCTGGGACATCACCCTCACAATCCGGGACCACTGGCTCCTAACTGTTTGCTTGCCTGCCTGCCTGCCTGATTGCCCCTAACTGTTTCTTCTTGCCAACCTTATTGCCCCCTAACCACTCCCCTGCCAGCCTGATTACCCCCAAATGGCCTCCCCTGCCAGCCTGATCTCCCACACCTGCCCTTCCCTGTCATGACTTGCCTCCTCCAGGTGAGGCAGCAGATACACTGGGACCCACCTCCTCCCCACTATGTGGAGCCATGGGAGCAGGCCTCACCTTATGGAGCAGCTGCTGGGCCCCACCTCTGCTGTGTGTGTGGCCATCTTGTGGTGGCCATCTTTGTGGTGGCCATATTGTGGCAGCCATCTTGTAATGATGTCACATGCTAGGGCCACCTAGGCTTTTATTAGTATAGATATGACTATTGTCTGAAGGCACCAGTACACCCAAGGAAAATGGATAATGGTAAGGATTGAGTAAAATTAAGCACTCCAAACCAGAAATGGTTTTGTACAAGGATACAGTACATTGGTGCCCTTTCAGAAGGTGAAATTAGGCTAATTGGATAATCTCCAGGCCAATTAGATGGAAGTGGGCAAAGTAAGTCACTAATCAGTTAAAAGAGATATGTTCTCTGGCAGAGGAAGAAAAAGAACAATTCTATGATACTTTTTAGGAAAACTAATTTCCCTTGAGTCACTTTCATATGCTTCTTCTACTGACATTACCCCTGTTATAGGTAAAAAAAAAATTTAAACTGTACTGGAACACAAACCACAGACAACTGACTGAAGAGAAAACATTTATAAAAGAATACAGAGTACAGATTGCAATAAGTACATACAATAAATATATCTGAAGATATACATGCAGTCTTATCACAACCTTACACAGGTTTCCAGCTGCCCGTATATCAGTGAAATCTGATATCATGAGCTAAATGGAAAGGAAGACAAACAGGCTTGGTGTTTAATGTATTAATTATCTATATATATAAAAGCTTAAGAGATCATCTGACTGTTCAACTTTTTGACTGGTAGCTGTGACACACACTGACTACTGGGGAGGGAGCAGATACTCAATGCATAGGCATGGAAACATGGAACAGACTGATGAATCTCAGAAGGAAAGGGGAGGGAAGAGATTAACCAAAGATCTTATATGCATACTAGAGGCCCAGTGCATGGATTCGTGCACCAATGGGGTTCCTCTGCCTAGCCTGTGGGTATCAGGCTGAAACTGGCAGTCTGACATACCCCGAGGAGTCCCAGATTGTGAGAGGGCACAGGCAAGGTTGAGGGATCCCACTGGTGCATGAACCCATGCACCAGGTTTCTAGCCTATACAGTGGTACCTCGAGATACGAGTGCCCTAACATACAAGATTTTTGAGATACGAGCCGAGAGAGCAATTTTTGCTTTGAAATACAAGCAACATTTGAGATAGGAGTAATTGCGCGGATCGGCCGGCTGCACACAACCCACCAGTTTACCGCGACTCGAGCATCTCATAGTTTCCCACACCTTAAGGTTATGGAACGAATTAAACTCGTATCTTGAGGTACCACTGTATATATATAAAAGCCTAAGCAACTGGCCGACAGGGGACAGATGCTCAATGGAGGATCTGCCCTGTTGTGGTGACTTGGCCACAAGGAGCTGGCTTGGAGACCTTGGCTGATGCCCCTCAACTCCACTCCAGTGCTACCCCATGGAAGGCAGTCAGCTGTTGCTGAATGAAACTCTGCCTTGTTTTTTATTTTTTTTAAATGATAAAATATACATAATATAAAAGTGTACAATGCCATTAAATGACTTTAAATACATGTGCATTGTGATGCAGCCATCACCACTATAAATCCCCAGGGCTTTTTTATCATCTCAAACTGAAACTCTGCTATACTCATGAAACAACAGCTCCCCGTTACCTGCCCCGGCCCCTGGTAGCCACCGTTCTTTTTGTCTCTCTGAGTCTGACTCCCCTCAGTACCTTAATTAAAGGAATTCTCCTTTTCCACCTGGCTTCTTTCACTTGGCATCATGTTTTCAAGGTCCATTCATGCTGTAGTACATATCAGAATTTCTTTCCTTTCTAAGGCTGAAAATGATCCCATTGTCTGTGTAGCTCACCTTTTGTCTGCTCTTCATCTGTTGCTGAACGCTGAGTTGCCACCTCTCTGCTGCTCTGAGTAACACTGCTGTGTACAGATTACAAATATCAGCTCTCTGCTTTCAGTCTGTGAGATCCAAGTCCCAAGTAGAATTATTGGGTCATGAAGTAATTCTATTTTTAACTTTTTGAGAAAACACTTGTTTTCCATAGCAGCTGCACCTTTTCACATTCCTACCAGCAACGAGCCAGGTTCCAATTTTCCACATCCTTGCCAATACTTATTTTCTTTCTTTTTATTTATTAATTTACTTGTTTTAAAATATGTTCTTATTGATTTCAGAGAGAGGAAAGGAGAGGGAGAGATATATAGAAACATCAGTGAGAGAGAAGCATTGATCAACTGCCTCCTGCATGGCCCCTACTGGGATTGAGCCCGCAACCCAGGCATGTGCCCTGACTGGGAAATTAACCAGTTGACTTGGTGCACGTGTTGATGCTCAATCAACTGAGCCACATTGGTTGGGTGTTTTTCTTTCTTTTTCAAAATAATAGCAATCCCAGTGAGTGTTGAGTTTATATCACTATGGCTTTGATTTATAACCCCCTTATGGTTGAGTGTTGGTGAAGGAGTGTTGGTGTGCTTATTGGCCATTTGTATATGCTCTTTTGAAAAAGATATTCAAGTCTTTTGCCCATTTTTAATTGGGCTGTTTTTTTGTTGTTCAGTTGTCAAATGTGTTTCTACTTTGGATGAAGCAGCACTTTTGAGGGACTTTTAAGCAGTCAGCAGTAACAGTAACTGGCCTGACTGCGCTCTTACTCCTGCACCCAGGACTTGCCCTAAGGTTAGTAGCTCAACTAATGCTCCCAACTACCCGCAAGTCCTGGTAAGAGAAGTGAGGTTGAGAGAGTATGAGCAGCTCAGGGGCTCACAACAAGGACATTGATAGGACTACCTCTTGGGGGCAAGGCAGTGTGGGGTCACTGTGACGCAGCAGCAGGTCCCTCCCAGCTGCCACTGGGATTGTCCTCTCAAAAGTCCTGATATGGCCTGGTCCCCAAACTCCCAGGACCAGCTGCCAGCATCATTAAACACCTGGGGAGCTTGTGAAAGCCGTTTGCCTAGGCTGCCCCCACTCAATCACATCAGAACCTTGGGGTGGCCCATGGGCGCCAATATTTTGGAAACTTACCCAAGTAATTCCAAAGTGCAGTCAGGGATGGGACCGCTGCTAATTAAACACTGTGACCTGGTTTGAAAATTTATATTCATGATATTTGTTGCTTCCTTGTTTGATTGATTGATTGGTAGGAAGGTGGAAGGAGTGCCCTGCATTTCTGTTTTCCAATATTTTGACCTACGGGGAGGCGATCCTTGCCCTCCTTCACTCCAAACCAACATTCAACAGGCGCAGGGCTGCTTAGGTGCTCTGCTCCACGCACAAGCCCCTCCCCCTCCAATTGCTCGGGCTCCCCCTCCTCACGACCTTCTCTCGCCCCACTGTCCCCGTGGTCCCTCACTCCCCACTCTCCCACTCTCTGCCCAGTCTCCCCGCTGCCCACTCTCCGCGCCCCCCATACTCCCTCTGCCTAAATTAAACACGGAAGAGCCAGTGGGCTTGGAGCTGCGAGGGCTGAGCCATAGCTGAGGGCGCACAGGCCTCCATCCTGGCCCAGCATCTGGGGCAGCCACAGCCCGCACTGGGGCATCATCCAGTGGTGAGAGGCCAGCGTCTTCCCAAAAGGCAATGGGGTTTGAGATCGGGCTGGGGTAAGGAGCGTTGCTCTGGTCCCAAGAATGGAAGAGGTGAGGGAAGAAGGGAGGTAGTGTTGCTCTCTCTCACTGCCCCAGGACCTCAGGCCAAAGTATGGACCTGCTCTCTGAGTCAGAGTAAAAGCCTAAAAGGACAGCCATTCCCACTCTGGACCAGTGACTTTGATGCTGGTTCTCTAAGCTATGGACAGGTCTGGACACACACACACACACACACACACACACACACACACACACACACACATCAGGAGAGGCCTCCAGGTTGGAGTGTCTGGGGGTGATCTGTGGGCCACACTTCCTGCAGAAATCAGTGCAGTCTGTCCAACCATTGCAGGCAGATGGGACCTTGTGGGCTGAACTGGACTCTGAAAGTACTGCCCAGGAGAGAACAGGTTTTCTTAGTGTGGGATCCAGAATGGGATGAGTCCGAACGTAAAGCAATTTTTAGCATTAACAATGCATTCAACATTGCTTGTGAAATTCAGCTGCCTCTGCATAGAGGTGAGAAATACCAGTAACTCTGGGGACTGACAAAGCTCCTGGGTCTGTAACTCTTCATAAACAGGAAAATAATTTAAACTATTTCTAAAGCCTCAGTTTTACAAGGTAGAAATCTGAATACTTGTAAAAAAGTGTTAAGGAATATTTCTTGGGAAAAACTTTCTGAAAAAGTTAGGTGAGTAAAATGGAAAAATGAAGGGTGAGTTTGTGATTATAATGACCAAATGGCTATTCCTTTCCTACCAAGGAACATTTTGATATATTTTATATTGCACAAGGGAAAAATGAAAAGGATAAATATTATAACATGCTGTTTTCAGAGTGTCACACAGCATTTCAGAGTGTTGCACAAACTAAAGCCCACTTTCCAGACTTCTGCTATCCTAGTGCATACTCACTGCCTACCACAGGCCAGTCTCTGAGATCTGTTGGGAACTCTGGCAAAAGGACCAGAGGCACATGGTCATAAATGGAGCAAATCTCAGATCATCTCACTAACTCCAACCTCAGCAATGGGTACCTGCTCAGTAGGAGGGCTCTAAGACACCTCTGTAACTGTTGCAGATCCCCATAAGTAAACCAGAGTTTCTGGTGTTTGCACTTCTGCTCCAGAGCGTTGAAGGAATGATTGAGACTTACAAAGTACCTGCATACCCTACTAAAGCTGTGTGTGAACAGAGGTGATGCAGGTGCCTGGAGTCAGATGGTGAAGAACATTGCAGCAGTGAGTTGAGCAAATAATTCAAGACCTTCTCCACAGATTTCTATCCCTACAGCTCATGCTTGTCAAGAGGAAAGGGTGGGGTCCTGGCCCGTGTGACACATTGACTGTTCCCCTGTACCAAAAGGTCGCTGGTTCGATTTTAGGTCAAGGCTCATGCCCAGGTTGTGGGTTCAATCCTGGTTGGGATTCATACTTTCTCTTCAATAAAAACATTTAGAAAGAAAAGGAAATAAAAAGGGAAGAGGGTAGGGGCAAGAAAGATGAGGAAGGGCTTAGTTATCATGATATATACTATGCAAAGGCATGAGGACTGCTCTTCAGGCATCCAGTCTAGGAGAATGTGTGACAGATTATGGACTGGTGGTGTTAGCACTGACATTAAAACACAGACCCCCATTAGGTTAGCCATTATTAAACAAACAGAAATAGAAAATAACAAACATTGGTGAGGATGTGGAGAAATTGGAGCCCTTGTGCATTATTGGTAGGGATGTAAAATGGTGCAGCCACTATGATAAACATTAAGGAGGCTCCTCAAAAAAATTGAAACTAGAACTAGCATATGACCCACCAGTTCTGCTTCTGGGTATGTACCCCAGAGAACTGAAAGAAGACTCAAACCAGTGTTTACATACTCATGGTCATATCATACAGCATTATTCACAAGAGCCAAAGGAGAAAGCACTGCAAATATTTATCCATAGATGAATGGACAAAGGTGACTTACTCAGCCTTAGAAAGAAAAGAAATTCTGATCCATGTGCAACATGGATGAAACTTGAAGAAGTTGTTCTACATGAAATAAGCCAGTGACAAAACACATACACTGTATGATTCACTCATATGAGGTACTTAAAGTAAAATTAACTGAGGCAGAAAGTAGAAAGGAGGTTACTGGAGCTGGGAGAAGAAGGAATGGGAAGAGAGTGTTTAATGGGGACAGAGTTGTAACCAGACAACCAAGGGTCCAGGCTACCTGTCACTACTTGAGCCAATTTAACAGAGATATACAGAGTAGCCAGATTATTATGATCTCTGAATGCACAATAATCTGGCCACTCAGTGTAATTTCCAGCATTGAATTTCTCTTTATGACAAAAGAGTACTCAGAAAATTTGAGAATGAGCAGGCCTGGTGTGTGCCCTCTAATGTTGACTATTAACAGATTGGAGAACATCAAAATAAGGAGAACATCATGAATGTTCTCCAGATCTTAGCCATAAACCTCACAGGTCATGCAGCAAAGCAAAGAATTTAGTGATCTGTGCCACTTCAGACTTGGACAGGCGTTATCATGGTATACCATGCAAAAGCATGATGGTGGCATGGTGTAGAACCCTTGGCCTATCTCACCTGCCAGGAGAACCAGCCCTATTGCCTGCTCATTCCCCATTGCGTATCTCCCGGAACCCACATGTAGGCGCAAGCAAGCTCCCCTATAGGTGCTTCTGTGCTGCCTCCTGTTAACATGGACGTGTCTCTTGTTTCCAGGAGTTTGGAGGTAGACATAAAAATGGTCACATGAGCTTTTGTGTGCCAGCCCATGTACTAGGCACATCACATGCTTCTTTTCCTATCATAGAAACGATGAGTTGCCTCGAGTGAGAATTTAAACCTGGACCTGTGAGCTGCAAAGGCTGGGCAGTAGCCATCATCAGCTCCTCTGTGTGAGACAAAACGGTGAAGCCATTACTTCTCAATCTGAGATGCTGTAGCAGGACACACTAAAACCCACGTTCCAGACATCCGCTGTCCTTGCCACAGGCCAGTCTCTGAGATCTGCTGTGAACTCTGTCGAAAGGACCAGAGGCACCTGGTCACAATGGATGAATCTCAAATGAGCTGGGATCCACATGGCAGTACAGGCTCCAAACCAGACACAGCCCTTCCCTGCTGGTGGCAGAGGCCTGTCTAAGCTTTACTGGTACTTCACCAACAGCAGGTTCCCAGAGGGCCTTTCGAAGGAAGAGGGTAACTATCCACAGAGGACTAGAACAATAGAATGTCCGTGACAGTTCCCAAAAATGTAGAGTCCACTTTAAGGAGTAAATACTTTGTGCCTTTCTTTTTTAAGTAGACCATTCCATGACTAAATCAGTAGTTGCTATGAATAAACAAAAGTGAGTTTGAACTTAATGCTGGCACATTCCGTTGCAGCTGCCCAAGTTTAGCTGATGCTTTTCTGGGAAACTTTATAGTTTTTTTCCATATCAGCAAGTGGTGTCTTATCCAAAGAAATATAAATATCACCTACAACTTGAATTTGCTACACCCCACTGCAATAGACATCACCCTGTATTTCACCTTGAGCCAAGTAATTGGTGCCATAGCAGCGATGTTAAACACTGTGGAGCACCAAGGGTCAGGTTCCCACTGTGGTTTTATGTGAGAATCTCAGAAATCCTCTCTGTGGGTCTGCACCACTGGAATAGCATCCCCCTACATGGCATGTCCATCTGGAATTTCAGAATGTGACCACTTTAGGAAATAGGGTCATTGCAGATGCAATGAGTTAAGATGAAATCCCGCTAGATTAGGTGGGTCCTATATCCAATGGCTAGTGTCCTTGAGAAGAGGAGCAAGGACATTCAGAATAAGGTCAGATGAAGTGCAGTCACACAGAGAAGAATTCATCTACATGCCAAAGAATGCCAGGGTTTCTGGCTATCACTAGAGCTAGGAGAAAAGCATGGAACAGATTCTCCCCCAGAGACACTTTGATTCTGGACTTTCAGCTTCCTCAACTGTGAAAGAATACATTTCTGTTGTTTTAAGCCACCCAGCCTGTGGTAATTTGTTACCCGAGGAAAGCAGACAGGGCTAAATATTTCTCCACCCCATGAGTTGTTTTCTTTCTTCGAGGAAGCCGCTGGGGCTAGTCATTGTGACTGTGGTCTCTAGCTCTCAAGGGAAGTAAGTGTAGGACTCACTGCCTCATTCCAGAAAAGAAGGGATATGCTGCCACAGGCTGCTGAACAATTCTTCCATTAGAAGTCATACTGCTTACTCTGTGCACTTCTTTAAAATCACAAGAAACTGGACAGTGACTTCAACCAGGAAGGCAAGCCTGTGATTGGAAGTCACTGTGGACCACTCCATGACCCCAGTCATGCTTGCTGCTTGCCCCCCCCGCTCTGCCCCCAACACACACTCATGTTGTTGGAACAGCCACCACTGGCTGTCCCTATGGGCCTGGCTCCAAGCTGTGAGTCACTAGCAAAGCCCTCACTCCCAGGGGATCCCCACCTACCCCAGGCCCAGGAACACTTGGGCTGCTGAACAGAAGCCCAAGGTCTGCACATCACAGCTGAGTGCCACTAGCTCTGTCCCCAGCAGGAAATGAAGGAGAGTGGCAGTGCACTGCCTCTCTGTCTCTTGGTACCTGGCATTCTAAGTTAAAGAACCAAAATATAGTGGCCTTCCCCACACCACTTGGGTTTGAAAATCATGCAAACATCTGTTTCAGAGGTGGGGTTGGAGGAGCTATGCTCTCACACAGGGTACAGAACACAGGGTCCTGAGAACTCCACTGGCTCCTGCAGCCACCTTCAGAGGTGATAGACTGTGAGGGAAGGGGGGTACTTGGTGTTTTAGAGAGGAAATAATTTTCCACTTTATAGTTACAGAGATCTCACTGCAATCTTTGTAAAGGTACATGAAAAGTGTCAGCTGAGCCCAGAAATTTGGACTTCTTTTCAGTATGCCTACATGCCAAAGATATAAAACAACAACAGCAAAAACCTACCATGTTGATAATCTAGCTGCCCCAAATCAATTTGCAGGGTGGATCAAAAGTAGGTTTACAGTTGTTCATATGGAAAATGATACAAAAATAAACAAATAATAACAACTTATTCTTGTAAGAATAAACAACTGGGAACCTACTTTTGCCCACCCTATATGAACTCTGCACTGAGAACAGAAGGGTGTATAATACATTAGTGATGCTAATTATGAGCCATTGTGTTCAATAAACAAACATATCTATTTAGTTGGATCCCACATTTGTGCTGAATGCTGATCCTTATCAAAATGTTCTGTTCTAACAAAATGGATGCCAATTTCTCCTTCCTTGACTTCTCTACCCCAGGTTGGTGGACAATTTCTGTATCTGCTAAGGGTGCAGTGTGCCTCACTGCCTCATGTATGAGATTTACTTGGAGATCTGTGGGCAAAATGTCCAGAACCAAGTTAACCCAGCCACATTTGGGAAGGTATGTTGTGAAGATAAAACAAAACAAAACAAACAAACAAACAAACAAACAAAAAACAGTATTCACTGAATTTAAAAGATACCACGTGAATTGTGGAGGCAATGTTAGAATTTGTTTGTATCTAATGGGTTCTCAGTAGATATAATTTGGCTTTGCTTGGGGAAGCTAACCAGATGGCCCACATTCTACTTTATCTTTATGGAAGAGTCATTCTTTGTCCACACTTCATAGTGAGGACCCAGGAAAGGTAAGGAGGGGATGACCCCTCAGAGAGTGCAACTATGGCAGCTCCAGATACTCAGACAGGTTTGTTGGGCCGTTATTCCCTGCATAGCAATGCCCAACCTCAGCCCCATACAAGCTCCAGGAGCCACTCTGTGGTTCCAGACAACTGATGTTTCCTACAATTCGGTTGCACTTAGAGAACTCAGTGGCTCTTCAAGCTTTCCTCTGGAAGTTAAGACATCTGCTGGGAACTTTGTTTAGACTATAAAATATACTGCAATGTTAACACATGGATAGTCTTTTAAGACCTCCACATTTAACAAATATTTATTGTGCAGCCTCTATATGCCAGGCACTGTTTTAGATGTGACAATGAAAAAGACGTATTATATTATAGTTGGGGGAGACAGGTAAGAAGATAAAATATAGAATATATTACATGGAACAAATGCTAAGGAATAATATAGAGCAGAAGGAGCTAGGACCTAAGGGGAAGGGATATCTCATCCAATCCAATTGCAAGTTTGACCGGGCCTCATAGAATCGGGTTGTGCTGGCCAACAGAAATTTTTGGGAGCCAAATTTTAAATATTTCAGTATGCTCATTTTTAAAGTTATTTTAGAGGTGAAAATAATGTATTATAAGTATTAAATTGAATCCAAAATATTACCTTTTTCACCATGAAATTGATATTAAAAATAACTGAGTTATTTTTTTCATTCTTTTCACCAGCAACAGCCCCTAAATCAAGCATGTCAAACTTGTGGCCCATGGGCCGCAAGCCTATTTGACATACTTGCCCTAAATCAAATGTATTTTACATGTAAGCCCCTCTCAGTCTAGACTAGCCACATGTTAAGTGCTCATTAACCATATGAGGCTGGTAGTTCCCATCTAGGTCAGAGGGAGACTAGATGATGAGTCACCTCCTCCCTGTCCGAGGATGTAGGGACCTCCACCTCCAAAGGTGCACCGCTTGGCAACAGTAAGTGCATCTTCCCCCGCCCCAGTGGCAGAACTATGGACACCACCACATTCTTGAGTTTCCCTTCTTCTGTGATCCCCTGCTCTTGGCCAGCCGCACCCTCCTTGAAGGGAAGAGACTGGTCTTGCCATAAGAAATGCCCTCACCCTTCCTCTTCTCTCTTCCTACTTGGGGATGATTTAAGTTGAGGCCTCTTTAGAGTTTTAAAACCAAATATTAGCTAAATGCTTGAGGGTGGGAGCCCCCTCCCATGTGTGTCTCAGTCCACATTGCTATTGCTGTCTGTTATCTTCATGCCTCATCCTCTTGTAGGGCTACTATATAGATGAGTGTATCCAGAGTATCTTGTAGCCACTGGGACTCTGCTTCTCTTCACTGGCATGCTCCATGCCCTGCAGCCTTCTTCTCATCTACCTGCCTGGCAATATTGTCACATGAAAGTGGGGTGACTCTAGCGTGGCATGTCTTAGCTCTGTAAGATCCCTACTTCCTTTTCTAAGAAACTAAAAAGTGATTTTCAAAATTTGTTTTAGATTTTTTTTAGAAGTTGTCTTAGTCCCACTGCAGAGTATTACAAATAAAGAGTTAAAAAGAGATTCTAGTGTATGAGAACGGGCATTTAATTAGCATTTTCATCTTGATACTCCCCTAGAGTCAATTCCTAAGACACCAGCTTGCAGCTCTCATTAGGAATTTGCCTGAAGAATGGGCAAGGCCAGTGGAACCAGGTTGAAAGGGGCCTTGTGCTGCCTAATCTGTGAATAAACAGAGAAGGGAAAGGAAGGGGAAAGGATATGGTCTCAAAGCATGTTTACAAGAGAAACAACAAAATACCCACTTCTCACTTCCTCCCCTTCCCCCCGGGAATGGGGCATTCCAGATGCCACAGCAGTTCCTGTGCAGATGTTGAAATGCTGCTTCTCCTTTTGGCAATCCTGGGCATATGAAGGGGATCTTCATTCCTGGTACAGTAATAATCTTACATGGACCAGGGGATTTCCATAACACTGACCTCCTTTTTAAAAATAACATTTACTCATGTTTCTCTGATTGTAAAAGTAATATATTCCCTTTACAGGAAGTGTGGGAATTAGAGAAGAGTGTGTAAAAAGAAGAAAATAGATACTGACTATAACCTCACATCCAGAGATACAGCCCTGTGTGTGGTTCATTTGCATGCTCATGAACACATGCGCACACGTGGCCAGCAGGAGCCAGGGGAGAAATCACAGTGACTTTGCATCCATGTCCCTTTGGACCTGCTCATGGAGTGGTCCTTCCTTTGCTCTAAATAAGCATCTGAGCAAGCAACATAATCTCTCCAGAAGCCCTTCAGTGATACTAAGACCTGTTGTCATTCTAATTTACCAGTGTCAGTCTGATGCTTAGAATGTGGTTTCATATTCTGAACTGGGTTTAAGGTAAAATATTTTCTTATTTCCTCCAGTATGGTTTCTTGCCAGCAGAGAATGAGTAATGGCCTTCTTTTTCCCTCCCTTGCCCTGTTCTCCCCACCTCACTGAGGGTTGGTTAGACCCTAGGAGGGGGAGGTAAAAGTGGCTGGGAAGTTCCTACTGCACAGCTTCATGCTCTGGGTGCCAGGCAGATCTTGTCAACTGTTCCTTTGGTGGTTTCCTCCAAATAGCTTGGGAATGTTCTCATGTGCACCCCTTGCCTTGGTGACTAACTCTTTCTGAAGCCTAACTGCCCATCCTGGGGCCCTTGTTAGGCAGAGACTGGGCTCTCCTATATGTCAGCTCTTTCACTTTTGTGGCCAACTTCCAGTCAGGGAAACTCCTCAGCCATTCTTAACTTTAGCAGACTATGGGTGTGCTGGCTGAAATTAGGGCAATAGCCACTCCCCTCTTTTTGTCCACCAAGGCTACCAGCCAGCCCATCTCTTATTGCCAGGACTCCTGTGCCACAGCCAGACACCATCCGTAAGGCCTCACAATAGGCCTCTAGTGGACCTATGATCCCTGCTCTCGGCCAGCCACACCCTCCTCGAAGGAAAGAGACTGGTCTTGCCATAAGAAATGCCTCACACTTCCTCTTCTCTCTTTCTACTTGGGGATGATTTAAGTTGAGGCCTTTTAGAGTTTTAAAACCAAATATTAGCTAAATGCTTGAGGATGGGAGCTCCCTCCCATGTGGGCTCAGTCCACATTGCTGTCTGTTGTCTTCATGACACATCCTGTTGTAGGGATACTATGTAGATGAGTGGATTGCAAGGTTGATATATGGAGGGATGTACGACAAATGGGTGTTTAGAGACAAGTGGGTCGACAGACAGACAGATAGAGTGCAATATGGCAAGTTTTTTGACACCACTAAGCCTAGAATCAGACTAACCCTGGGCAAGTTATTTATTTAATCTTTTTGTGCCTCAACTTTGTCATCTGTATAATGAGAATATTCATAATGTTAACAGTACCTACATCATGAAATACATTTAAGAAATTAATAAGATCAGATAGGAAGATGGTGGCTTGTAGGACAGAGGTGAAAGAGAGGAAGTGAGTGAGTGAGGGGATGAAAGGAGAGTGTGTAGATGTGTGTGGTCAGTGTGAGTAAGGGACAATTAAATCTCGCAGGAGCAGCAGGGACTGGCAGACCATGCTCTCTTAAACAGGAAGAGACTACCACCGCTGCGGCACTCCCCAGACTCGGGACTCCAGCAAGGAACCCATGCCATCTTGAAGGGGAGAATGGCCGTTTCTTAGGAACTCATCAGCACCACCAACCAGACAGGCCTTGGGACTGCCCCATGACCCAGAAGCCACTCTAGCCAAAATCCTGCTGCCTCACCCGCAGATCCGCAGATGCAGGGACCTCCACCTCCAAAGGTGCACCACTTGGCAACGGTAAGTGCAACTTCCCCTTCCCCAGAGGCAGAACTATGGACACCACATTCTTGCCTTTCCAGCGTGCAGTCATCCAGGACACTACTTGGTAGGGAGAGCCTGGGAGCCAGTAGGAGCCTTAATAGGTGTGATTTTATACAGACAAGGGCGTGCGGCCCTGTAGTAGAAATTCCGAACTCCCTCTTTCTGAATAACTGCCCATGGACATCCCAGCTGTGCATCTTCAGTGTCAGGAAACCCCAGAGTGCATTAGAGCTCTGCGCCTGCCAACAAATGTACCTCCACAGATGCACATTTTCAACAGGCAGGCACTCTGAGCTCATCTACCCACAGGGTGCTCTTGGGAGTGATCTTGGGTGTGATCACTCTCTCCCTGGGTGTGATCTTGGACAAACAGGGTGCCCTTTCCACCAGCAGTAGAAATTCTGAATTCACTCATCCTAGATACCTGCCCACAGATACATCAATTATGCAGCTGCACTGCCAGGGCCCTTCAAAGTGCTTCAGTGTGCCTCACTGGCAAACGTACTGTGGGTGACCCTGTGAGCAGCCACTGGGACCAAGCGCCTATCCACCACAGCTGCAGCAGCAAAAGCTGAGTCTGCCCATCCCACAACTACAGAATGCTGGACACCAGTCACGCCTTTCCAGAGTGCAGGCCCCCTGAGTCTCATCACCCAACAGATGGTTCCTGGGTGCCACTGTGAGTCTCTGCTGGGCACGCATGATTTCAGTTAAGGGTGCAAGACAGCAAAAATTGGACACCCCCCTCTATAGCTGCTGACTTCTAAACATCAGAGTTGTGCCTCTTCAGCTCACAGGCCTACATCAATAAAACCCAAATAGCTCAAGTAGGGAGCCACACTAGATTATCAAGTCCAGGATACCTGAGAGATTACCCCCATAGCACCATCCCCAAAAAGAACCTGGGTAGCAAAACAATTGGACCTACAATTAAAACACTACAAGAAAACATGGGAAGACAGAAAAGCAATCCCCAAAGCAAAGAAAAAGAAGAATCACCAGAAAGGGAGTTAAATGAAATTGAGGCTAGCAACATACAAGAGAAAGAATTTAGAGTAATGGTTCTAAGGATGATCAAATGGCTGGATGACAAATACACATAACTCAATGAGAATTATAAGGAGCTGAATGAGAATGTTGCCAACATGAAAAGGAACCAAGAGGAGATGAAAAACTACATAGCTGCAATAAAGAAGACAATGGAAGGCTTAAACAATAGACTAGAAGAGGCTGAGAACCTACAAAAAGCTGAGGTATGGAGACACATGCATGGAAAGGACTGGTGCCAGAGTGCCTGGTTGGCTTCCTCTAGCAGGAGGGAGACAGAAACTTCTGAGTGCACTGAACCCCAGTTCCGGGTGAGACTCATACAAGTGGAATCTGGACTGTCATGAAAAGGGAGAAGTGCACTGAAACTTAGGGGAGCAGCGAAAAGCAGAGGTCTGGAGATGTGAGCAAGTGTGTGCAGAGAGGTCTGACTGCTGATTGTGCTGCTGGCTTTCTCTAGCAGAAAGAAGACGGAACCTCCTAACTGCACTGAAATCCAGGTCAGACTGCACTGAACCCCAGTTGCAGGTGAGACCATGGGGACCCATACTCATGCAGGTCTCTGGAGTGCACAGAAACTCAGGGGAGCTGAGAAGGCAGAGGTCTGGAGGTCCACGAGTGCAAGTGCACACAGAGAGGGCTGTAGAGATTACCAAAGGACACTGAGACCCTGGGGCCAGGTAGAGCAGGCCTGATGGGAAGCCAAAACTGTCTGCTCAGCCCTGAGATTGCCCCATCCAAGCCTAGCACAGAGATTTATGCAATCTTGCAAGTCTTAAGACAGAGTCCAGCACAGAAGTTCTCCCACACACAGCTGATCCTCAAAATCAGTTGTCTTGGTGGTCATTTCTCCCGTGATACCAACAAAATCAAGACTTAACTACAACAGGCTATACACACAGTCCACAAAGGGGTGCACTAAGAGAGTTCACTCCAGGTAACTGGGGAGGTAGACCTACTGGGCCAAGTAGGACAGCTAGCACACAAAGCTACTCTATCAACTCAGGGAAGCAGCCAAAATGCAAAGACAAAGAAACAGATCACAAGCAAAAGAAATGGAGGGTAACAAATGACTTGATATAGAGTTCAAAACCACAATTATAAGGTTTTTCAAGAATTTCCTAGAAAAGATGAATAAATTTAGCAAGACCCAAGAGGAGACAAAAAAGGACCAACTAGAAATTAAACAAACATACACTGACTGAAATAAAAAATATTATA
Organism: Lasiurus borealis; assembly: GCA_004026805.1. NCBI lineage: Eukaryota > Metazoa > Chordata > Mammalia > Chiroptera > Vespertilionidae > Lasiurus > Lasiurus borealis. Next base: position 32,510 of record PVJN01020453.1, read on the forward strand.
CAGAGACTTAACAGCAGACTAGAGGAACGTAAGGATAAAGTCAAAGATTTGAAATACAAAGAAGCAGAAAAACACTCAACTGGAAAAGCAAAACGAATCCAAAAATGTGAAGAGAATGTAAGGAGCCTCTGGAACAACTTCCAGTGTACCAACATCAGAATTATGGGAGAGCCAGAAGAAGAGAGAGAGCAAGATACTGAAAACCTATTTGAAGAAATAATGACAGACAACTTCTCCCACTGATGAAAGAAATAGACTTACAAGTCCAGGAAGCACACAGAACCCCAAACAAAAACAATCCAAAGAGGACTACACCAAGACACATCATAATTAAAATACCAAGAGCAAAAGACAAAGAGAGAATATTAAAAGCAGCAAGAGAAAAACAGTTCATTACCTAAAAGGGAACACCCTTACGATTGTCAGCTGATTTCTCAATAGTAACTATGCAGGCCAGATGTGAGTGCCAATAAATATTTAACGTGATGAATAGCAAGAACCTACAACCAAGATTATTCTACCCAGCAAAGCTATCATTCAGAATTGAAGGGCAGATAAAGAGCTTTGCCAATAAGAAAAAACTAAAGGAGTTTTTCATCAACACCAAACCAGTATTATTTGAAATGCTGTATTAATCACCAGGTACTAGTTGCCGGCATTTGTTGGGATTAGTGACTGTTTTATTGGTGTTTTCTCCTGACATCTATATGTTGTTCCGCTTTTCTATCTTATCCTCTTTCTTTTCTCTCTGACTTTTTTCTCTTTTTCTTCTTCTTCTTCTTCTTTTTATTTTATTTTATTTGTTTATTTATTTATTTATTTATTTATCTATTTATTTATTTTTCTCCCTCTCCCAATTTGATTTTGCCATTTCTTTCTTTTCTTTTTTCCTCACTTTCCTCTTCTTCTTTCTCTACTTACCCCTAATTTGTCTTTCATTACTGGTCACTTTATTTATGACTATTAACATCCTGAATACATTTCTACTCAGTGCCTTGTGTGCTGTACCTGGTCGTGTTGTAGTTTGTGCCTTTCAATCAATGTAAGAGAGAGAACTACATAACCAGACACCCAGAGGAGAAAGACCATGGGCAGAAAAAGAAACAGCCCACATAAGAGAGAAAGGCAGGTTTCACCAGAAAAGGAAGTAAATGAAGTAGAAGCATAAATAAGCCTGCCAGAGAAAGAGTTCAGAGAAATGATCATAAGGTGGATGAAAAGAGTGGAAGACAAAATTGACAATGTGAGTAAGAGCTAAGAAGAAATGAAGAAGACCCAAGAGTAAATGCAGAAGAAGCAAGAAGAAATGCAGGAGAACCTAAAAGGAATGCAGAATAATCAAGAAGAAATGAAAAAATGACATCACTGCTATAAAGAACTAGATAGAAAGCATCAAAAGTAGACTAGAAGAAGCAGAGGACCGCATCAGTGAGCTAGAAGACACGGTAGGAAAAAATACCCAAGTACAGCAGCTGCTAGAAAAAGAAGTTAAAAAGCAAGAGGAGAACCTAAGGGAACTTTGGGATAACATGAAACAAAATAACATCCGCATAATTGAGTTCCAGAGAGAGTGGAAATTGAGCAAGGATTAGAAAACCTGTTTGAAGAAATAATGACAGAAAATCTCCCCAATATAGGAAAGAAAAAAGCCACACAAGTCCAAGAAGCTCACAGAGTCCCAAGCAAAATGAACCCCAAAAGACCAACACCAAGGCACATTATAATTAAATTGGCAAATACCAATGACAAAATAAGAATCTTAAAAGCGGCCAGAGGGAAACAGAAAGTTACCTACAAAGGAACTCCCATAAGACTAGCTACTGATTTCTCAACAGAAACTCATCAGGACAGAAGGGAATGGAATGAAATATAGAAATTCATGCAAAGGAAGGGTCTGAATCCAAGAATATTGTATACTGCAAGACTTTCAATCAAAATTGAAAGTGAAATCAGAAGCTTCACAGACAAAAAAGGACTAAGGGAATATATTACCACCAAACCAGCAATGCAAGAAATGTTAAAGGATCTGTTGTAATAAAAAGAAATAGGAAGCGAAGAAGGAACTCGGGGGTAAAGACTAAAAATGGAGACAGATAAGTACTTATCAATAATAACTTTAAATGTAAACGGATTAAATGCTCCAATCAAAAGACATAGGGTAACTGATTGGATAAGAAAGCAAGATCCATGTATCTGCTGTCTGCAAAAAACCCACCTCAGGAAAAGAGATGCACACAGATTGAGGGTGAAGGGATGGAAGATGGTATTACAGGCAAATGGGGTTGCAATGTTTATATCTGACAAATTAGATGTCAAAGTGAAGGACATAAGAAGAGATAAAGAAGGCCACTTCATAATACTAAAGGGAATGATCCAACAAGAATAAATAACTCTGATAAACATATATGCAGCCAATATAAGAGCACCTAAATACATAAAAAAACCTCTTGGAGGATATTAAGGGAGAGATTGACAGCAATACAATCATAGTAGGAGACTTTATTTTTTTTGTTTTTTTTTTATTATTAATTTTTTATACATATCTCCCCATGCCCCCACCTCCCTCCCAGGTATATCCCACCCCCACCCCCAGTGTCTATGTTCATTAGTTATGCTTATATGCATGCATACAAGTCCTTTGATTGATCTCTTATCTACCTCACCTAACTTAAATCTTCCTGCTGTAATTTCACAGTCTGTTTGAAGCTTTACTGCCTTTGTATCTATCCTTTTGTACATCAGTTTATAATGTTCTTTATTATCCACCAATGAGTGAGATCATGTGATGCTTCTCCCTCATGGACTGGCTTATTTCACTAAGCATAAGGCTCTCCAGTTCCATCCAGGTTGCTGCAAATGGTGAGAATTCCTTCTTTTTAATGGCAGCATAGAAATCCATTGTTTAGATGTACCACAGTTTTCTGATCCACTAATCTGCTGATGGGCACCTAGGCTGTTTCCAATTTGTAGCTATTGTAAATTGTGCTGCTATGAACATAAGGATGCATAAATCCTTTTTGATTGGTGTTTGTGATTTCTTAGGATAAATTCCTAAGAGTGAGATTACAGGGTCAAATGGGAGATCCATTTTTAGTTTTTTGAGGAAACTCCATACTGTTCTCCACAGTGGCTGCACCAGTCTGCATTCCCACCAACAGTTCACAAGGGTTCCTTTTTGTCCGCATCCTCGCCAACACTTGTTGTTTGTTGATTTGTTGATGATTGCCATCTGACCAGTGTAAAATGGTATTGCATTGTCGTTTTGATTTGCATCTCTCGGATGATTAATGATTTTGAACATATTTTCATGTGTCTCTTGGCCTTCCTTCTGTCATGTTTTGAAAAGGTTCTATTTAGGTCCGTTGCCTATTTTTTTTATTGGATCGTTCATCTTCCTTTTATTAAGTTGTATAAGTTGGCTGTAGATTTTGGAGATTAAACCTTTATCAGTGATAACATTTGCAAATATGTTCTCCCATACAGTGATCTTTCTTGTTGTTTTGTTGATGGTTTCTTTTGCTGTGCAAAAGCTTTTTATTTTGATGTAATCCCATTTGTTCATTTTTT
>PVJN01020454.1:0-35969 GCA_004026805.1 Lasiurus borealis
AAAAGAAGCAGTAACACCTGTGCCTCTGACGTTCTCACCGCGCCCAGCACCTCATCACCCTCCCGTACCCACCACGCACTGGGGCAGTGAGTGCCCAGCACCTCTTACCCTCCCGTACCCACCACGCACTGGGGCAGGGCGTGCCCAGCACCTCATCACCCTCCCGTACCCACCATGCACTGGGGCAGGGCGTGCCCAGCACCTCATCACCCTCACGTACCCACCATGCACTGGGGCAGGGCTCGGTCAGCACCCCGTCCCCTCATGTACCCACGCACTGGGGCAGGGCGTGCCCAGCACCTCATCACCCTCCCGTACCCACCATGCACTGGGGCAGTGAGTGCCCAGCACCTCATCACCCTCCCGTACCCACCATGCACTGGGTCAGGGTGCGCCCAGATCCCCGTTCCCTCACACGTACCCACGCACTGGGGCAGGGCGCGGTCCCACAGGCCGCTGGCCGTGCAGGTCAGGGCGGACGAGCCCAGCAGGTAGAAGCCCTGCTTGCAGCGGTAGACGACCGTGCGCCCGTAGACCAGGCTGTCGGGGACGCTCTGGCGGACGGCGTTGTCCACGGAGCCGGGGTCCGAGCAGTTGACCACTGGGGAGAGGACGAGAGGGTTCCTGAGAGACACGGATGGGAACTTGCCGGCGTTTCGGAAAGTTCAAAGGTGACGCCGGCATGGCCGGGCACTGTGCGGGGTTCTCTGTCCTCCGTGAAACCCCCGGCTAATGTCCCCGACCTGTTTCCTAATGGCGGCCTCTTCCCAGACAGGCGAGCCCCGGTTTCCGTGGTGAGGTTTTAGGTTGTGAAAATAACAGCACAGAACCTACAGATGTTCGTCTAATTATAGTTCCCCCACCACACATGGTGCTTCAGGGCCGTCTCTGCCAGCAGTTCATTATCCTACCTGCTCACAGGTGTGATTCCACGTGTGTCTAATGTGAGCGGGTACACTGGGCAGGGAGGATGGGGCTCCGGAGTGTGAACCGTGCCCCGGGGTGTGTGAACGGCACCCTGCGTGGTGTGAATGGCATGCTGGGCGGTGTGAATGATGGTGCCCGGGATAGTGGCAAGGCACCCTGGGTAGTGTGAATGGTGCTCTGTGGACTGTGAATGGCACGCGGAGGGGTGCAAATGGAGCTTTGGGGGTGTGGCTAGTGCTTTGGACGGTGTGAAGGGTACCCTGGTGGGTGTGAATGGCTCTCCGCCACCTGGATCTGCCGGCATCGGGAGGGGATGTGCGATGTGTTCCCACAGGTGCAGAGGAAGAAAACGTCCACGATTGTCTACACTTTGCGACACCGAGGAGCGGGGTGTTGGTTCCTAAGACCATGGGAAACAGGTGTTTTCTGATGGTCTTAGGCGACCCCTGTGAAAGGGTCGTTCCACCCCCAAAGGGGTCTCGACCCACAGGTTGAGAACCGCTGCTTGTTCTCAACCTCTGACCCCGCCCGGTGTGGACGAGGCAGCCGCTGCTGAGGGGGCAGCACCCATTTCTCTGGCCCAGAAAGTCAGTGTGGGACAGAAATGCCCGCCCCCGCTCAGCACGTTGGCCCGTGCCCCGAAAGCTCAGGAAATGGAAGAAGGAACGAGGAGCAGGAAGAAGGAGAAGGGCGGTGGTCTGGCTGGAACAGGGACCTGCTTCCTTTGGTTAAAGAGGAAGCTCTCCCGGGCGCTGGCTGGCCTGTCAGTGACATCACAGCCAGAAACGCTGCCCTCGGGACGGCGGCAGGTCTGGCTGTGTCCGGCTCCCCCCTGTCACCCGAGGGCGTCCCGGTGCTCGGGGCTGTGTCAGTGCCCGGGTCTCACCAGTGAGGCTGCTTCCTCCCTGGCCATCGGGACCCTGAGGGCTCGCGTCCTGGGACGGGGGTGCGGGAGGTGGCGCCTCGTCTTTGAGCTGAAGCCCAGCTCTGGGGCCAGGGACTCCCCGGCTCGGAGCCAGGGCCACACAGCTGCTGCTGCAGTAACAGCACGGGCCCCTTTCTGCTCCATCTCCTTTGAACAAAGCCCCCCTGAGGGCCCCCGGGGAGGTGGGTGGGTGCCAAGGGCAGCTCCTGAGCACCCGCTTTAACCCTGTGTCTCTGCCATGAAACACAGCTCGCCTTAACACGCTCTCGTATGACCCGCCCTGTGTGAGAAGTGTTTGCACGGGAAGCCACTGACGTGGAAGCCTCAGTGTAAGGAGCTCAGACGTCCAGAAACACACATACAAACCGCCACGTCCTCGGGAATTCACACTGGCGTCTGGACCTTTGTAGTGAGTCTGAGAGACACGGACGTTTAACTGTGAGGAGACTTTTAAAGAAACGGGAATGCCAGGGCGTCTAGGAGCCCGTGGCACAAAGGTGCTGGATGGCGTGGAAGCAGCAAGTGGGTGACATGCTGGCTTTAAAGCAGAGCACCCCAGGGTGTTTCTGGTTGCCTGCCCGCCCCCCAGCCACACACACACACACACACACGCCTGGAGGGGCCTGCTCCTTGCTCTCAGAGCGTCTCCAGCGGCGGGAAGGCCTTCTGCACCCCCAGGGCAGGCTCCCCCCAACCCCACCTCCACCCCCCCCATTTCCTACCTCTGCAGGTGGGCAGGGGGCTGCTCCACTGGCCGTTGCTCCGGCACTGGGCCTGCGGCTCCCCCTGCAGCACGTAGCCGGTGTTGCAGGTGAAGTTCACCACGTCGTTGAGGTTGAACTGGCTGCCCTGGGTGAGCCCGTGGGCGGGGTTGCCCGGGTGCCCGCAGGTGATGGCTGCGGAGGGAGATGGCCCACGGCCCTGTCACCAGCCGGCCGGCCAGCCATCGCACCCCGGACACACACACACACACACACACACACACACACACACGCAGCGTGGAGTGTGCGGGGTGATGGGATCGCATCCTCACCAGCCAGCTGTCACGCCCGGACATACACACACACATGCGGTGTGGAGCGTGCAGGTCCCCGGGGGTGACCGGATTGCCCCCTCACCAGCCTGCAAGCGGGCACGCCCTGGACACACACACACACACACACACACACACACACCATGGAGCATACCGGTCCCCGCGGGTCTGGATCGCCCCATCACCATCACCAGCCGGTCAGCCGTCACGCTCCAGACACACACACACACACACACACACACACACACACGCGAGGTGTGGAGGGTGTGGGTTCCCGGGGGTGACCAGATGGCCCCCTCACCAGCCAGCCATCACACCCCGGACACACACACACACACACACACACACACGCAGTGTGGAGCGTGAGGGTCCACGGGAGTGACTGGATCGTACCGCCCTGCACTCTGCCATCGGAGGGAGAGGCGGGGATCACCCCGGGGGCTGAGCCACAGGTTTGATCCTAGCGATCCCGGAAGCACCTCAGGAAACGGTGCTTCTCCGCCATCCTGACCGCCATCCTGACCGCCGTGACTCCTCGCTCACATCCTGACACAGTGCCGGTCATTTCCAGACGGCGGCGGACACCGAGATGCCCACACTCCAGCACACGCTGTGCCTTTTGACTAGTTCCCCTGTGAACGCCCGCTAGGTGGGTGGGACTCGCGTTTTGCGGTGTTCTAGGGGCTTGTCTGAGGCATTCAATCGTGTGTGGGTGAATCGACCCGCTATCAGTGCAAAAGCATCAGGAGATTGGCCAAAACACAAAGAAAGGGGGAGAGAGAGTGTGTGCACTCCAATAGCGCTGTCTCCCTGCACCCGTTGTGCGGCCTGTGGGCTGGAGCGAGACCCACACCCTCCATACCCCCGGGGACCCGCACCCTCCACGCTGTGTGTGTGTGTCCAGGGAGTGATGGCTGGCTAGTGATGGTAAGATATGGTCACTCCTGGGGACCCACACGCTCCACACTGCATGTGTGTGTGTGTGTCCGGGGTGTGATGGCTGGCTGGTGATGGTGAGATCTGGTCACTCCTGGGGACCCACATGCTCCATACCGCGTGCGTGTGTGTGTGTCCGGGGTGTGACGGCTGGCTGGCTGGCTGGTGATGGGCCTATCCGGTCGTGCCCCACATCACAGAAACACAAAGAGCCTTTCAGGGGCAGTGGGCATGCCAGCCCAAAAAACCACGTTTTCTCCCCGTTTATCTTGTCACATGTGTCCACCCCTCGCGCTCCCTCAGATAATACCCGTGCCCACCCCGTGGCTCCATCCACGCGCCCTATGTTTGACAGGGAACGTGTCAGGGGGACGTGGTTGACAGCAAACTCTGCAACGAGGGTGCAGTCGCTTCTACGAGTGCCAGTCCATCTGCATCTGAGAAGCCACTGTGATCGAGGACTGTCATTACCCACAATTCTCCTCCTTCCGTGAAAGAAAGGCCGCTCCCTGCGTGCTCGACGAATCGGCGATAAACATGCAAATCAACCCCGCAGATGCGGGGAGGGGCGGGTGTGTATGTGTGTGTGGGGGACCCTGCAAGACAGCCCAAGCCACAGGCTCTGTGTCTGTGCCCACGTTCGCGTGGGAGGAGGCCAGCGGGTGCACAGGGCCCTCCGCATCCTGGGACCCACCCCCCTGGGGACCGCGCAAGGCAGCTAAACGAGGGGGGGCGGGTTGTCTGTTTCCGGCGGTTTCTCCGTGCACCTTGTGCGGGAGACGCAGCACACGCCCGCCCCCTGGCTCCCTGGCTCCTGGGGCCGGGCACTCACCCACGCACACGGGGGTCTGTCCCGACCACTTGTGGTCCTGCAGGCAGATGCGCACGGAGGTGCCCACGAGCCGGAAGCCGGCGTGGCACTGGTACACCACGGTGTCCCGGTAGCTGAAGCCGTCCCCGCTGATGTGCCCGTTCACGATGGGGTCCGGGGAGCCGCAGTGGCCGGCTGCAGAGGTGAGAGGGCAGCGCCCGTCCCTGGGACCGCAGGGTCTGCTGGCAGGCCTCCGTCCCCCCCACCTCCCGGGGAGCTTTGGGGAGCATCAGAGACCCCCTTCCCCCCGGGCTCTCCATGCTGCTTACGGCCCAGGCTGCCCCGCCACCGGGAAGGTTCCCCCTGGAAGGGTGTCCACTCCCTTCCTACAAACCATCAGCCAGCATGTCGCATCTTTGGGGAGAGAGACCGAGCCATGGCGCCCGCCCGCCCACATTTTAAACCCCTATTGTAAACCCTGCGTGACAGGAGCGCCCTTTAACGGGTTGGCTCTGCTTGTGATTTTTTTAAAAAATATATTTTATTGATTTTTTTACAGAGAGGAAGGGAGAGGGATAGAAAGCCAGAAACATCGATGAGAGAGAGACATTGATCAGTAGCCTCCTGCACGCCCCACAGTGGAGATGTGCCCGCAAGCAAGGTACATGCCCCCGACCGGAATCGAACCTGGGACCTTTCAGTCCGCAGGCCGATGCTCTATCCACTGAGAAACACTGGTCTCAGCCGCTTGTGATCTTTAAAGGAGGCATTCAAAATTCCTGCTCATGCACCCCACACCCCGAGCACAGGGCGGTCCCTCAGGGACACACACACACACACACACACACACGTAGTGTTCTGGTCCCTCAGGCACTGTCTTTGCACTGGAGCGAGGAGTGGGGGGCACGGGGAGGGCACAGGGATGGGGGAGAGGCAGAGGGGGCCCCTAGGTCAGCGGGCAGTGAGCACAGCCGCCAGCGGGGTGGGTGGTGGCCGCTGGCTGAGCGTTCGTGGTGAGGGGTGTCCACTCCGGGCCTCCCTCTGTCCTCCGGTCATTGAGTGAAATGGAGGGGGGGGTATAGGGGAGGGGAAGGGAAGGGGAGTCCGAGGGGGGGCACGTACCCAGGCACCGCGTCTCGGCGCCGCTCCACAGCCCGCTGGCCAGGCACTCCCTCACGTGGGAGCCCACCAGCGTGTAGCCCGTGTTGCAGGTGAAGATGGCCGTGGCCCCGAACACAGTCAACGTCCCCATCTTGTTGCCGTTGGGGGGGAAGGACAGGCCCCCGCAGGAGATCACTGCGAGGGAGACCGGGCCCGTGAGCTTCACACGGCCGCTCGGCCAGCTCCCCCTGTCTGCCCGGCTCTCACCGCCACCGGGACCAGTGTCTGCAGCTCAGGTGTGTGGGTAGGCAGCCCGCCGGGAGCCTCCCCCACTTCTCTCTGTCCCGGACAGGGAACCGTGAGCGTTCTGAGCGGGCTCCAGATTCCTCTAGGTGCTCCCGTGCCCAGGTGGACAGACGCACACCCAGACAGGCCAGAGCCTCAGGGGGTGACCCGGATGTGGGTCTGCTGAGCAGCTCCCCTTCAGGGGCCACTGGTGTGGCCGCGGGGGATGCACATGTCTACCCGGCCGTGTAGAAAAAGGGGTCCCCCAGTCTGTAGGTTCTCACCCCCTCAATAGTGTTCCTACCCCGCTCTGTAGGGTCCCATCCCGCTCTGTAGGTCCCACCCGCTCTGTAGGGTCTCCCACTCACTCTGTAGGGTCTCCCATCCTGCTCTGTAGGGTCCCACCTGCTCTATAGGGTCCCCACCTGCTCGATGGGGTCCCAGCCCGTGCAGTGTGACTCGGGGGGTGGGGAGGGGCTGCCCGGAGCCCGCGGGACTCACCTCTGCACCGAGGCCGCTGGCCGCCCGCGCTCCACGTCCCGTTGGCCTGGCACCGCAGCAGCCGCGCGCCCTCCAGGGAGTGGCCGGGGCTGCAGCTCAGCACCACCTGCGCCCCGAACTCGTTGGGGGACCCTGCCACCAGCCTCCAGGTGACGTGCTCTGAGAGCTGCGCCTCGATGGCGGGGCACCTGACGGCTGGGAAGAGGCGCACGTAGCATCAGCACACACATACCCCACTCCCCATCGACCTCCCTCCTCCCCTGCCCCCATCGCTGGGAAAGCTGGGCCAGGCCTCTTCCCGGTGCCCATCCCCCCATCATGCGTGCTCTCATGTGGGCGACGCATGCAGGGCCCACGGCTCATGTGGGAGACCAGCAGCCAGGCCGCCGGGAGGGGCTCGTCCCTGACGGTGAACATGCTCTCCTGGGAAGTGAGCACACGTGTAAACACGGCTCACCTGTCTGTCTCAATACCCTCCACGAAGCGGGGCATCGGGAAAGCAGGGGGACACTGATCCCGGGGAAATAAGACGCCCTCCTGTCCACCCTCCCCCTCTCCTCCCTGCATAGGGGGCTGTCCATCCAGGATCCTCGTACTGAGACAGAGGGCGAGGCTCTGGGAGTGTAGGGTCTGGCGGTGCAGGCTCTGGGGATGTAAGCTCTGGGGGTGCAGGCTCTGGGGATGTAGGTACAGGCTCTGGGGGTGTAGGTGCAGGCTCTGGGGGTGTAGGATCTGGGGGTGTAGGATCTGGGGTGCAGGTTCTGGGGATGCAGGCTCTGGGGGTACAGGTTCTGGGGGTGTAGGCTCTGGAGGTAGAGGTGTAGGCTCTGGGGGTGTAGGATCTGGGGGTGCAGGCTCTGGGAGTGACTGAGGAGCCTCGGCAGCGACGGCAGCCGCAATGACACAGCGATCCTCAGGCCCCTGCATCGCCACAGCACCAGCGGCAGGAACGTACGTGACGCAGCCAGCCCTGTGCTGGGCTGGGCGCGGAGGGTCGGGTTTTCTGCACGTGCGATTCAGGTTTAAAACGCGGGTCACACCGCCAGGCCCAGGGCCCCGCTGCTCTCAGTGGAGCTCCCCACGCAGGCCGCCACCCACAGCCCTGACCCGGGGAGGGGGCGCCTGGAACAGCGGCCGGAGGCCCCCCAGTTCTGACAGGATGCTAAGACACACATTGACTTTTAACATCTATTCCAGCTCATTGAAACCGAGGCAGACATGTAATCCACAAAGTTACCAACTCTCATTTAATCTCTCTCCATAATTTACTGGTGTTATGTGCAAATACACTGAAAAAAAAAATAGGTCTTTCCGTATTCTAATACTATCGACGAGGTGTAAAACGGGAAAAGAATTCTAAAATTTAAAAGTGATCCCCCGTCTTTTCTGTAGGTGTCTTGTAGATAAAACCGTTGTCTGGAATTCATAGGGCTATCCCGCCGTTTCACCTAATGACATAAACACGATTCTTCTTCCGCCTGAACCCTTCAGAGCTCCAGGCACAACCGCCATTTCTGAAGCGTCTTTCATAAACGCCGGCTCCCCCACCCCGGGACACGTGTGGGTGAGATTCATCTCGCGTGTGCCTGTCGCTCATTCCCTAAATGGCCTCCCACAGACCCTGCTTCTGCCCAGAGGGACGGCTGTTGGCAGACGAGGGAATCGGGGTCTTCGGGAGCCGCTGGGTCTACAGCAGGGCACCCTGATTCTCCCTGATCGGCCCTCCCTCCAGGTCTCGATGGAAGGCCAGACTCTGCTCGTCTGCTTGCCTCTCCCTCCTCGCAAAGCCCTCCGCCCTCCCCCTGAAAACAGCACTGGCCTTGCACAATTCGCACAAACACTGAGCCGGGCTCAGCTTCCTCTCGATTCGATGCCTCCATCAGGGGCAGCTGGCCTGGTTCTGTGGCTGATCTGCCTGGTCCAGGCACCACTGAGACCCCGCCAGGTCCAACCTGCTGCATGCAGCTTCCTCAAGCTCATTCTCATCCATGCAGGGTGTGGGTATGAAGGTGGGGGTGGGTGTGAAGGTGGGTGTGCAGGAAGGAGGGTGTGCCAGGATGTGGTATGGGTGTGAAGGGGTGTGTGGGGGAAGGTGGGTGTGAAGGTGGGTATGTAGGAAGGTATAGGTGTGTGGGAAGGTGGGTGTGCCAGGATGTAGGTGTGGGTGTGAAGGTGGGTGTGTGGGAAGGTAGGTGTGTGGGAAGGAGGGTGTGCCAGGATGTGGGTATGGGTGTGAAGGTGGGTGTGTGGGAATGTGTGTGTGCAGGAAGGAGGGTGTGCCAGGATGTGGGTACGCGTGTGAAGGAAGGTGTAAAGGGGGGTGAGGGGGAAGGTAGGTGTGAAGGTGGTGTGTAGGAAGGTGGGTGTGAGGGAAGGTGGGTGTGAAGGTAGGTGTGAGTGTGAGAGTGGGTGTGGGTGTGAAGGTGGGTGTGAAGGTGGGCGTGGGTGTGAAGGAGGGTGTGAGGGAAGGTGGATTTATGTGGGGCACGTGGCCGGGACCCCGAAGCAGTGCCAGGCGCTCCCCCGTGGCTGGGCCCCGGGCAGGGAAGCCCCCCCACAGCCGCCCAGGGGCGGGCAGGGCCGCACTCACGTCTGCAGGCGGGCGGCGTCCCCCCGTGGCTCCAGGTCCCGTCCTCGCGGCACACGGCGGTGGCTGGCCGGCCGCCCTCCAGCGTGAAGCCAGCGTCGCAGGCGAAGGTGACCGTGCTGCCCAGGGTGAAGGCGGTGCCCGCGAAGGAGCCGTTGCCCGGGGCCTCGGGGATGCCGCACGACACGGCTGGGAGGGAGGGAGGGAAACGTGGTCAGTGGCCAGGCCCCTGTCCCTGCAGCCACGTACCGTGTGTGCGTGTTCCCGTGTCGGAGGGAGGCACACGCGTGGCACCGCCTGGCATGTGAGGGTCCGGGTTCATGAGGACAAGAGCCACCATTAGAAGCTCCCGCCCTCAGGCTGGGGCCTCTAACAGCCACCATCTCACACCCACGGGGACTCCCTCCCTCACTTCACCGCGGAGAGCGGGGCCCAGGCACCTCTCAGCCACGAGCCCGTCGGTCGCAGTGCGGACTCCTCGCACCACGCAGCCCCTCCTTATTCACTGCCCCCCCTTCTCTACCTGCCCCCTACCGCCCGGGCCTCCTGTCCCCACCGGCTCTGCTAATGGCCAGCAGCGAGGCCACAGCGCATCCGCCGTCCGACCACTGTTGCTTCCTAAGTCACCGGCCGGGACTGGCCTCGCGAGCAGCCTGAGGGACGGGGGTTCGGGGACACACGGGTCAGGAGGCCGGGCCAGAGGTCAGCACCCATCACTCGGAAGGCGGAGGCCGCCGTGAGGAAGGAGGCAGGGGGAGCGCCTCGGACAGAACTCCACGAGCACCTCCTTCTTCTTCCGACACGGCCCGCCTGCCCTGTCTGCAAGGCCAAGGCCCATATACCCCGGGCCGGGCCCGTGCTGCTCTGGTGGGGGGCACCCTCCCCTCCTCCAGCCCCTGAACCAGAGGCTGCTGGTTCCATCCCCGAACAGCACAGGGCCGGGGCCGGTAGGGAGGGTGCAGGAGGCAGCCAATCAGGGCTCCGCTCTCCCAGCGATGTTCCTCTCCCCCTCCTCTCCTCTCTCTAAAGATCAATAAAAACACCTCAGAAGCCGAGACCGGTGTGGCTCAGTGGATAGAGCGTTGGCCTGCAGACTGAAAGGTCCCGGGTTCTATTCCGGTCAAGGGCATGTACCTTGGTGGAGGGTACATCCCCAGTGGGGGGGGGGGGGCGTGCAGGAGGCGGCTGATCAATGTCTCTCTTTCATCGATGTTTCTAACTCTCTATCCCTCTCCCTTCCTCTCTGTAAAAAAATCAATAAAATATAGTTTTAAAAAAATAAAAATATAAAATCAATAAAAAATATATTAAAAAAAACAACATTCTTTTGTTTTAAAGAAAAAAAATTGTCCCCTTCCTAACGGAACGGCTCACTGGACCTGGGTGTGCACCTGCCGTTAAAGAGGGTTTCTGGGGGGGAGGGTGTGAGCACCAGGGGGCGGGGCTCTGAGTGAGAGCCTTGTCTGCCACTGGCTCCTAGTGGCCTGGGGGGAGATGGGGGGCAGGGCTCTGAGTGAGACCCTCGCCGGCTACTGGCCCCAGTACAGCCAGAGCAGCTGACATCCCGGGAAGGAGCAAGGAGCAGAGGGGAGGCAGCAAGGGGCGGGCCTGTTCATAAACCACCATCAGCTTTCACAGGCCGCACCTTTGCTTAGGAACATCACCCCCAGCCAGACAGACAGAACGCCGGCACTTCCGCCTTCAAAGACGCGATTAAAAATTAAACGCCGCCTCTGAACACCCGGCTTCTGTGTGTTTGACAGAATGAAAAACACACACAAAAGGCGTAAAATATGGAAATCCACGTTCACCAGCCCTGGATGCAGGAGACGGAAGGGAAAGGAGCCTCAGCGCCGAGCCCCAAGAACCAGAGTGTCCGCCTGAAAGGAGCGGCCATATTCGTTGGTGGGTTTTAACGCCTCCCCCTGTGACACGCTATTCTGCGCCCAAAGGAGAAGACACGCTTCTCCGTTTGAAAGGAACACAGTGAGCCTGAGGAGGATCCCCCGCGCCCTGTGGCTGACCGTGCGCCCCGATAAGCCCACCCGCCGGGCACCCCCCGGCTCTGGCCCCCTGCCCCCCGGCCCCGCCTGGCCAGCGGGGAGGCAGAGAAGGGTACGGGGGGAGGAGGCGCCTCTTACCCTGGCACAGCGGGGGCAGGGCGTCCCACTGGAACATGCCCACGGGGTTGCGTGTGCAGGTGGCGTTGGCGCGGCCCACCAGGCGGTGCCCGGGCCGGCAGGAGTAGTGCACCGTGCTGCCCAGCGCGCCCGCCGTCCGGTTCACCACGCCGCCGTTCCGCGGAGGGTGCGTCAGGCTGCAGTACGGGGCTGCGGGCAGACAGACGCACACACAGACAGACAGATGCATACACAGACAGGCAGACAGACACACACACAGGCAGACAGGAAGATAGGCAGACAGACGCACACATAGACAAGCAGACAGACAGGCAGACACACATAGAGACAGACAGGCAGACAGATGCACACACAGACAGGCAGACAGACAGATGCACACACAGACAGGCAGACAGACAGGCAGACGCACATAGAGACAGACAGGCAGACAGATGCACAGACAGGCAGACAGGCAGGCAGACAGATGCACACACAGATAGACAAGCAGACAGACGCATACTCAGACAGACAGACAGGCAGAGACGCAGACATACAGGCAGATGCACACACAGACAGGCAGACAGACAGATGCACACACAGACAGGCAGAAAGAAAGACAGTCGTCAGTGACCGGCCATCCCCCTGCGTTGGTGAAATCAGTCACGGCGTGTAGCCGGCTCTACAGTGCACCCCACGCCCGGGCCAGGAGGATGGGGGGAGCAGGGGCCGCCCCCGCTGCTGGGCCACGGGGAGGCCGCCCCATGGAGGGCCGGTGGGCGTCTCTGTCTGACAGAGCGGCACCTGCTCTTCCCCCCGGGGCCCTGATGAGATCAGCAGCATCAGGATCGCATCTCCCCGCCGGTTCCCTCAGCATCTATCTCACAGGCTTAGGTTCACTTGTGGAGTTTCCTCTTCTGCGAGAGTCTCTGCCTTCCCCGACAGGGCGCCCGGTGGACGATGGTGTGGGAGCAGCACGGTTTTGAGTGATTAACCCTAAGCACTGACCCCTAAGTGAGCTTATTGTCCCTCACTTCCTGTGGAGACGCCACACAGACCACTCCTGTCCCGTGATTGCCACTGAGGTTGGCTGTTCACCTTCAAAAACGGGGCTCCTCTCTACCTGGTTTTCCTCTTAATACAGTGGCACCTCGAGATACGAGTGCCCTAACATACGAGTTTTTTTTTGAGATACGAGCCGTCGAGCGAGTGATTTTTGCTTTGAAATACGAGCAACAGCTGAGATAGGAGTCATCACGCGGATTGGCCGGCTGCACACGACCCACCAGTTTACTGCAACTCGAGTGTCTCATTGTTTACGGAACGAATTAAACTCGTGTCTCGAGGTACCACTGATATTTATGGATTTCATAGAGGAAGGGAGAGGGAGAGGGAGAGAAACGTCAATGAGGAGAGAGGAGCATGGATCCGCTGCCTCCTGCACAGACCCCCACGGGGGACACTGGGGATGGAGCCTCAATGTGGGCAGGGCCCCCGCGTGGGAGTGGACCGGTGCCCTCCCTGCCGGCTCCCGGTGGCGCTCGCCCTGAGCCCGCCGGCCGGTGACTCGGTGGAGTGAAACGCGGCCCCTCGCTCACCCGAGTAGCGGATCTTGAAGCCCTTCTTGCTGGTGGCGTGGTCGGTGGACCAGCGCAGGAAGAGCTGCGGGCCCGAGCTGCTGAGGCGCGCCGGCTCCGTGTGGTTCCCGCTCAGCACCGCCAGCAGCGGGCTCTGCCCCGAGGCGCCTGCGGGGGACACGGAGGCTGACACGCACCCACCACGCGGCACCTGTCAGACACAATACCTCCCCCACATGGCATCTCCCCACAAGGCACCTGTCAGACATGATACCTCCCCACACGGCATCCCCAACACAGCTGCATTCCATGGTGTCCCTGGCTCTCCCTGTCCCGCCCGGAGCCAGTCCTTCCCTGGGAGCAGTGGTTCTCAACCTTCCTAAGGCCAAGACCCTTTAAGAGAGCTCTTCATGGGATGGTGACCCCCAACCATAAAATGATTTCCGTGGCTACTTCATCACTGTCATCTTGCTCCTGTGATGAACTGTAATGTCAATATCTGATAGGCAGGATGTATTTTCGTTGTTACAAACGGAACATCATGAAAGCATAGGGATTAATCACAAAAAACAATATGTAATTATATATTGTGAAATACTTATTTCTAATGACAAATAAATGAAATGTTGTCTTGAATCGTGGTGTAGCATGGGCAACAGTCTTCCTAGGACAACAGTAAACGACATGGCCACACTTTGCGACACCGAGGAGCGGTGTGCTGGTGCCTAAGACCATGGGAAATAGGTGTTTTCCGCTGGTCTTAGGCGACCCCTGGAAAAGGGTCGTTCGATCCCCAAAGGGGTCGCGTCCCACAGGTTGAGAACCACTGCCTGGGAGGAAAGATGCTGGAGAAGACGCTGCAGACACCTTCCCTGCTACAGAGGCGCCGGCCCTGTCCCTGGTCGCAGGGGCCCACGGGCTGTGGACGGTGTGCCCCAGTTACTGCTGATTTAAAGCTGGGGTGCGGTTGACTTAAGTGGGAGAGCTCTATTAGTATTATGTGCCGCCTTAACTGCACGTCTGATCTCCCGGGGTACGATAAAATTACCAGCGTCAGCTTCTGTTCCCAGCGACGATTCTACCGCACGTTCCTTTCAAGCAGTGGGTCGTTGTTCTACTAAAAGGTCTGGTGGGGCCCTGGCAGGGGTGGCCCAGTGGTTAGAGGACCCACCCATACACCGAAGGGTCACAGTGTATTTTGGGTCTGGGCACCTGCCCCAGCCGAGGGCTGGATCCCGAGGGTCGGGGTGCGCAGGGCAGGCAATCAAAGGATGTTTCCCTCTCTCTCTCTCTCTCTCTCTCTCTCTCTCTCTCTCTCTCTCTCTCTCTCTCTCTCTCTCTCTCTCTCTCTCTCTCTCTCTCTCTTCAAGGAAATGCATATCCCCAGCCTAGGATTTTTGTAAAAAGCATATTAGAATGATCTACAAATACCCGAGACTGATTCAAAACACCTGTGTATGAAAGACTCCTGCAGCCTTAATCACGGTGACCTCTCTGTGAGCCATTATTATATTTATATACAGTATGTCTAGTGAAATCGTCAGGTATATCAAATTGAGTACAGCGGTACCTCGAGATACGAGTTTAATTCGTTCCGTCACCTTGAGGCGTGGGAAACTATGAGACGCTCGAGTCGCGGTGAACGGGAGGGTCCTGTGCAGCTGGCCGATCCGCGCGATGACTCCTATCTCAACGGTGGCTCGTATTTCAGAGCAAAAATCGCTCGCTCGACGGCTCGTATCTCAAAAAACTTGTATGTGAGGGCACTCATACCTTGAGGTACCACTGTATCTCTATTTCCTAAATCTTAAACGTCCTAAAACGTCTTGTGAGCGAACAAGGTTCTGAGCGAGAAGCGCAGAGCTGTGTGAGGGTGCCCCCTGAACCCCCATAGAGAGTGACGCACACCCTGTCAGCACCCTGTCCATGCGCCTCGCGATTTCTGACCATTTCACGGTGGCAGCGTTGACGGATGTTCCTGGTTTGTGGGCTCCGCGCTCTGAGCGTGCCCAGCCACGAGGAACTCACTTCCTGCCAGGGCCAGGCGGTTCACCTCGGCAGGGTCTCCCCGTGCTGGGGAGACGGACAGACGCCATACGGGGGCAGAGGACGTACCGTCAAACACCTCCAGGGCGTCGAACTGCCGCTCGCTCTGGAAGCTGTCCACGAAGAGTGTGATGTTGTAGCGCGGGTCCACGCGGATGGTCCAGGAGCAGGTCTGCGAGTTGAAGTAGTTGCCGGGGTAACCGGGGCTGAGGATGACCCCCGAGGACTCCGTGCGCACCTCGTTGGCCGGGCATTGCGCTGGGGAGGGACGGGAGACACTCGGCGGTCAGCGTCCTCCCTGCGTGCGCCAGGCCGGGGAGGGAGAGGCGCTCCCGCTGCCCTCTGACCCCAGAAGGCGGGTCACACGGCAGGGGACGGCGCTGGCTGACAACAGCACACGGTAACATCGCCCTGCCATCCAGGAGAGTGACGCATGTGTGGCATGTAAGAGGATGATGCACATAAGACTTACAAGAGAATCACTTCTGTAACTCATATAAGAGAATGACACATGCATGGCATAAGAGAATGATACACATATGACCTACAAGAGCATCATATATGTAAGTCATATAAGAGAATGATACATGCATGGCATAAGAGAATGATACACATATGGCCTACAAGAAAATCACTTCTGTAACTCATATAAGAGAATGACACATGTATGGCATAAGAGAATGGTGCACATCTTGTATAATAAAGAGGTAATATATAAATTGACCATCACTCCAACATACAAGATGGCCGCCCCCATGTGGTCAAAGTTGGTTGGCAGGGGAGGGCAGTGTGGGTGATCAGGCCTGCAGGGGAGGGCAGTTGTGGGAAATCAGGCCAGCAGGGGAGGGCAGTTAGGGGTGACAGGGCCTGCAGGGGAGGGCAGTTGGGGGCGATCAGGCCTGCAGGGGAGGGCAGTTGGGGGCGATCAGGCTTGCAGGGGAGGGCAGTTGGGGGCGATCAGGCCTGCAGGAGAGGGAAGTTGGGAGGAACCAGGTCTGTAGGGGAGGGCAGTTGGGGGTGATGAGGCCTGCAGGGGAGGACAGTTGGGGAGAGGGGCAAGCAGCAGGGAAGGGCATTTGGGAGGAACCAGGCTGCAGGGGAGGGCAGTTGGGGGTGATCAGGCCTGCAGGGGAGGGTATTTTGGGGGGACCAGGCCTGCAGGGGAGGGCAGTTAGGGGTGACTGGACCTGCAGGGGAGGGCAGTTGGGGAGAGGGGCAAGCAGCAGGGGAGGGCAGTTGGGAGGAACCAGCCTGCAGGGGAGCTCGGGCTGTGCCTGAGGCCGAGGAGCAAGTCCAGGCTGAGACCCACTGCGGCTCCCTCACCCCGAACCTGGGCCTGCAGGTGCCAAGGTCCCCCAGGAGCCCAGCCTCCAGGGCCTGAGAGGAGCCGCAGTTCCTTAAAGGAACCCCATGTGCCTCCCGATGTGGAATCGAAAATGTAATTTACTTCAGCTTAGCTTTCTGGTTCCTTTTTTGCATTTTGAAAAAACGTATTTATATTGATTTCAGAGAGGAAAGGAGAGGGGAGAGAGAGCAACATCCATGATGAGAGAGAATCATAGATCGGCTGCCTCTTGCACGGTCCCTACTAGGGATCAAGCCTGCAACCTGGGCCTATGCCCTGACTTGCAATCAAACCCGGGACCCTTCAGTCTGCAGGCTGACGCTCTATCCACTGAGTCACACCAGGTAGGCCTTAGCATTTTTTTTTTTTTTTTTTAGAGATAGAGGAAGGGGAGGGAGAGAGAAAGAGAGACAGACAGAGAGAGACAGAGAGAGGGAGAGGGGCGGGGAGAGAGAGAGAGTATTGGTTGCCTTTCCCACATGCCCCACCTGGGGCTTGAACCCGAAACCTTTTGGGGGAGGGGACAACACTCCATCAACAGACCCCTGGGGCCGGCCAGCACTCAGGCGGGCAGAGCAGCACCTCACCGAGTGCTGGCCCTTTCACTAGTTTATTGTTCCAAGTCCTCCGGCTTCCCGCAACCCTGGAGAGCCGTGCCTTTGAATGACATCCTGGAAGTGACGTGATTCCATTCAAACCCCCTGAAGCTGCAGCTCCCGCCTCCACCCTGGCTCTGCTCCTGGGGTCGTCTCTGTCCCTGGGCCTGGCCCGTGCCCTTCGAGGCCACGTCCCAGAGAGACATGTGCGCGTTCACGGAAACACACAGCGCGCTCCAGCGAACGTGGACCCTCCGCCCACCGGGGTACGTGCGAGACGCAGCGAGGCCTTCGCTCGGCTTGAAAAGCGTCAACATTCCAGCGAGTGGGAGAGGAGGGGAGGAACACGGGGAGGCACGGGACCCGGGATTCCCGGGGACACGGATGGCAGTGTGTGGCTGCTGCGGATGTTTGAACCCCCCCCCCCATCCCCGCTGGGCCCAGCGAGCCCTCTAGGCCAGCGGTTCTCCACCTTCCTAAGGCTGTGACCCTGGCCTACAGTTCCTCATGGGGTGGTGACCCCCCAACCATGAAATGTTGCTGCTGTGATGCATCGTGATGTAAATATCTGCATTTTCCCATGGTCTTAGGCAACCCCTTTGAAAGGGTCATTTGATCCCCAAAGGGGTCGCGACCCACAGGTTGAGAACCACTGCTCTAGGCTGAGTGGTGTGTGTCCTGGCGCTCAGAGAGGAGGGCCGTGCCTGTGTGCAGGGGGTGGTGTCTGTGTGCAGGGGGCAGTGACTGCAGGGGCTCAGGGTAAGGTCGGACCCACCCAGGATGCCCCCCCCCCACCATGCAGGGACACAGACCCCCCGGCCGGGCTCACGTACCTTCGCAGGCGGGCAGCGCGCCCTGGAACTGCAGCTGCGCGCCGAGCTGGCAGGTGAGCGTGTCCGAGCCCGACAGCGTGAAGCCGGGCCGGCAGATGTACCGCACGGAGCCCCCTGCAAGAGTCCACGCGACGCTCGGGATCCGGCGCACCGGCCCTCGGAGGGCGGGGGCCGGCCACACAGGCGCTGACCCTGCCAGCGGCCAACGGGCAGCCCACGTCCGCCCGGCCCAACGCCACCCTCCCGTCTACTCATTCCTGTTTTAAGTACAGTGGTACCTCCAGATACGAGTGCCCTAACCTACGAGATTTTTGAGATACGAGCCGTCGAGCGAGCGATTTTTGCTTTGAAATACGAGCAACAGTTGAGATAGGTGTCATCGCGCGGATCGGCCGGCTGCACACGACCCACCCGTTTACCGCAATGCTAGCGTCTCATAGTTTCCCACGCCTCAAGGTGACGGGACGAATTAAACTCGTATCTCGAGGTACCATTGTATTAAAAAGTGGAAAACACGGACAGAAAGTGCCCGGGGTCATGGGCTCCCGGGGACGAAAGTGACCTTCATGGGAGCGGAGCCTGGAGGTCGTGGAACTGAGGAAAGGAGCCGGGGTCGGGTGTGTGAGCTGGGTGTGTGCTGTCCCCCACGGGGATGTGGGGGATCCTGCCCAGCACCCGCCCTGGGAGTGGCCGCCGCGCGGGGTGAGGGGTGGGCGGAAGGAGCCGGGACTCGGACGGCCTCAGGGCGGCGCCCTCACCGATCTCGAAGTCCTCCTCCTCACGCAGCAGCTCCGCCTGCGGGACCGCGGGGGGCGGCGGGCATTTCTTGAGCTGGAAGGCTGAGGGCGGCGAGAGCAGAGGCCGGTGTTACACTGGCTGCAGGAGCACAGCCACACGGCCCAGCGCCCGGGGCAGGGCGTCTGGGCACCCGAGGGTCCGTGTCAGAGACCGGGATTTACAAATTCCCAGCGTCCCCTGCTCACGCACGGGAAGCTGGTGCCGGGAGTGCCCACAGCCAGAGAGAGATGCTGCGATTGACACGCGATGGCCTCGACCCACGTCCTGCATACACCTGTGGGGCTCCTAGGGGAAACGGCCCGTCCGTCTGTGGCCTGGACCCACGGCCACGTTCAGGCCGGTGAGGTCACTGCCCCTCGTCCCCACGGCCTCCCCGGTGTCCGTCCTCGGCCCCACGAGAGAGGAGAGGGCCTTGTGTGCTTTCCCCAGGTCACTCAGCGGCCACGCTCCCGCGTCAGGCCTGGCTCTCGCCGCGTGTCACCGCCCAGAGCCACGCGGGGGCAGCGGTGAGGCCGCCACGCGTGTCCGTGGCGCCCACCTCGGTGTCACGGCACAGGTCCGAGCTGGTCACCAAACACAGCTCAGAACAATGGAGGTAATGACGACGTTAAACCGAGATGTGTGCCAGCCACCTGGCCGGCATGGCTCCATGGCTGCGCATTGACCTCTGAACCCGGAGGTCGCCTTGCGATTCCCAGTCAAGGGCACGGGCCGGGTGGCAGGTTTGATCCTGCACGTCTCTCTCTTGTCATTGGTGCCTGTCTCTCTCTGTCCCGCCCCCTCCCTTCCTCTCAGAAGCCAATAACAGAGGGGTGTCTGGAGGCCATAGGAGTGTCTGAAGGTCATAGGAGTGTCTGAAGGCCATAGGGTGTCTGGAGACCATAGGAGTGTCTGAAGGCCATAGGGGTGTCTGAAGGTCATAGGGTGTCTGAAGGTCATAGGGATGTCTGAAGGTCATAGGGGTGTCTGAAGGTCATAGGGGTGTCTGAAGGCCATAGGGTGTCTGGAGGCCATAGGGTGTCTGAAGGCCATAGGGTGTCTGGAGGCCATAGGGGTGTCTGGAGGCCATAGGGTGTCTGGAGACCATAGGAGTGTCTGAAGGTCATAGGGTGTCTGAAGGTCATAGGGTGTCTGAAGGTCATAGGGTGCCTGGAGGTCAGAGGGTAAAAGGCGAGAGCGGCCCGCAGGCGCCCGCTGGACGGCCGGTGTGGGGACAGGAGGGCAGGAGAGGCGGCCAGTGGACCCCTGCCTGGCCCGGGGTGGGGGTGTGGGTGGGGGAGCGGGGGCAGGGGTGTAGGGGTGCAGGGGGGCGGGACTCACCGTGGAAGTTGAGGACGAAGAAGCCGCCGTTGGAGAAGTCGCTGTGGAAGCCGAGCAGCACGTGGCGGGTGGAGCTGCGCGCTGTCTCCAGCGCCGTGTTCCCGCTGAACACGCCCAGCTGCGCCGCGCTCTGGTCCGGCCCGTCCCTGCGCGGGAGAGAGACGCCTGCTGACCCTCTGCTCCCGCCCCCGAGCTGCCCTTCCCGGGGGGCCAGGGTGCAGTGCCGGGCCGGCCTCCCTCTACAGCCCGCCGTGTCCGCTCTCACCCCGTGGCGTCTCTGAGCCTGGGGGAGGTGTGTGGGGGAGTTTTGTGGGGGTCTTGCCACGGAACGGACACGGCTTTTAAAAAGCGGAATAAAGTACTGCCGTCTACAGGGAATCTGTGGTTCTGGAAGCATCCTCTCTCGCAAGGAGAGGAGCTGACCAGCGTTTCTTTAAGGAAAAAACCGCACTCGGCCGGTAAAGCCGGTGGCCCCCGAATACGCCCTGAGACAGAGCATCCTGGGTGCCGGCACCCACAGCGAGCACAGCCGGCCACGCAAGGCCACGCTCCACTGCCCTCCTTCACTTAGCGGCAGCCACTGCCTCACTCCTTCCTCACTCCTTCCTCACTCCTTCCTCAGCTCGGGGTCTCCAGTCTTAGGGACATGGGGGGGGTGTCACAGGGGTGTCTCTGGAAGGTCATAGGGATCTGAGAGGTCATAGGGGTGTCTGGAGGTCACAGGGGTGACTGGAGGTCATAGGGGTATCTGGAGGTCACAGGGGTGAATGGAGGTCACAGGGGTGAATGGAGGTCACAGGGTGTCTATAGGTCACAGGGTGTCTGGAGGTCACAGGGGTGTCTGGGAGGTCACAGGGGTGAATGGAGGTCAGAGGGTGTCCATAGGTCACAGGGTGTCTATAGGTCACAGGGTGTCTATAGGTCACAGGGATGCTAGAAGGGCACAGGGTGTCTGGCACAGTCATCACCAGGGAGGGCACGGGTGTCTGGAGGTCACAGGGTGTCTATAGGTGACAGGATGTCTGGAGGTCAGAGGGTGTCTATAGGTCAGAGGGTGTCTGGGAGGGCATAGGGGTGTCTGGAGGTCACAGGGTGTCTGGGAGGGCACAGGGGTGTCTTGGAGGGCACAGGGGTGTCTATAGGTCACAGGGGTGCTGGGAGGGTCAGAGGGTGTCTATAGGTCACAGGGTGTCTATAGGTCAGAGGGGTGTCTATAGGTCACAGGGGTGTCTATAGGTCACAGGGTGTCTATAGGTCACAGGGTGTCTATAGGTCAGAGGGGTGTCTATAGGTCACAGGGTGCTGGAAGGGCACGGGTGTCTGGCCCGGCCACGTGGGCGCCGTACCACACGGCGATGTAGTCATTGACGGCCTCGGTCTGCAGCAGCGTGAAGTTGATGTAGATGCCGTGGCCGGGCGGGGCGGTCAGCAGCCACAGGCAGTCCTGCAGCACCGGGTACTCCTCGGGGAAGCCGGGCGAGTAGATGGTGCCGTTGGGGGCCGAGATGTTGTAGCCGCAGGGAGCTGGGGGGCAGAGGCCACGAGAGAAACACCCGGAGTTAAAGGGACCCCCCCCCAGCCCCAGGACCCCCGAGAAGGATGCTGAGGACCACCCCCAGGGCCACGTCGTCAGAACGACTCCCCAAACCCTACGGCCGCGGAGGACCGTGCTCTCAGCCGCTGTCAGGGTAACACGACGCCTCCCACGGCCAGCCCAGCTGTTAACGGGGAGGCCTGGGTGTGGGAGGGAAGGCCTGGGTCAGTCTCCCTGTGAGCGGTCCCAGGCGGGATGAGGTGGGGCCGATGTTAAGCGGGAACGGACGTGTCTTGTTTAAGTGAGATTTCCAAGCCGGTTTCACAGCCTGAGACAGCGGCATTCCGTCTATTTGCTTTAGGACAGAAACGCTAGCACTTCGCACAGACCAGCACCGGGAAGGGGTTTCCTGTCTGTATCAGTCCACTTAGTGGAGCTTAACGTTAAAAACGTACACATCAGCCGAAACCGGTGTGGCTCAGTGGAGAGAGCACTGGCCTGCGGACTGAAGGGTCCTGGGTTCGATTCCGGTCAGGGGCATGTATCCTGAGTGTGGGCATATCCCCAGTGGGGGGTGTGCAGGAAGCGGCTGATGGATGTCTATCATTGATGTTTCTGACTCTCTATTCCTCTCCCTTCCTTTCTGTAAAACATCAATAAAATATATCTCTCTCTATATAAAATCACCTGACCTTGCCCGAGGACAGGCCTGTGGTCTGGAAGGTCACATGTGACACCCCTGACAGGACCATCTGTCTCACCTGGAGGCTGGCCACACCCAACGGCCCAATAGTTTAGGGGTCCTGAGTCCCAGTGTGTTGTCCCGCCTTGGGGCGGTTTGGGGCACCCCCCAACTACCCCTGGGGGCGGGCGGGCTGCCTGCAGGAGGACCGCACTCCGCAATTCGCTGACTCGGTGGCCCGGCCTGCCCTGATGCAGAGGCAAAAGGTGGGCTATCCTCCAGCCGACAGCAAAGATGCGAAAAGCTACGGTCAAACCCAATAGATAACTCCAAGCCAGCAGTGCCGCCACGTGGGGGAACCGGGCTTGAAAAAGTAATGAAATGTATTTAAATACTTAATTCTATTTTTTTTACAGCAAGCCAAGAAGTCCTCCATTTGCATATGAAAAGATTCTGGCAAAAAATTACACATTTAAAATCCTGACAATTCAAAGTAATTTATGCATTTAAATATAATGGGGGAACAGGGATGGAAAGGTCTTTTAAGTGATTTAATGAAACGCCAGGTATGCGACTGCTATTCTTAGTTTTAAAAAACGATTTTCGCATGCTATTTTAAAGGTGCAATTTTACCCTATTAAGCGATTTTAAACGGTTAGATCTGTGTTAGGCTAAGAAAAATTTTTAAAATATATTTTATTGATTTTTTTTTTACAGAGAGGAAGGGAGAGGGATAGAAAGTCAGAAACATCGATGAGCCTTGTCTGCCACCCCCTGCATGCCCCACACCGGAAATGTGCCCGCCAGCAAGGTACATGCCCCCGACCGGAATCGAACCTGGGACCTTTCAGTCTGCAGGCCGACGCTCTATCCACTGAGCCACACTGGTCTCGGCAAAGACAATTTTTAAAATACAGAGAAGGTCTGGCTGGTGTGGCTCAGGAGGTGGCGCTTTGTCCACAGGTCACGAGGTCAGGGTTTGGATACCCAGTCGGGGCACGTGCCTGGTTATGGGCTCCATGCCCAGCAGGGGGTGTGCAGGAGGCCGCCGACCGATGTTCCTCTCCCATCACTGATGTTTCTATCCCTCTCCCTCTCCCTTCCTCTGGGACATCCATAAAAACCTATTAAAAAATAAATACATAAAATAAAATCCAGCTGACGTTTGCTGTAGTTGCGTTTATGATGGTTCAGAACAGAAAAACGCAGTTGAAAAGTAGGTTGTAGAGCATCCATGGCGCTGTTCCTTCTTTTTCCTTCTTGGGTGGAAACGGGAGAGCAGCCAGTCACCATCGCCTTCGCAGGGGGACTCAAGCATTTGACATTTCAACCGTCCACAAAGCTAGGTGTTTGTTAGTTTTTCTTTCAGAGCTACTGATCTTCTTCTTTTTTTAAAAATAGTATTTTCTTTCTTTTTTAAAAAAATATATTTTCACAGAGAGGAAGGGAGAGGGACAAAAAGTCAGAAACATCGATCAGAGAGAGACATCGATCAGCCGCCTCCTGCACGCCCCACACTGGAGATGTACTCGCAGACAAGGCACATGCCCCCAACCAGAATCGAACCTGGGACCCTTCAGTCCGAAGGCCGACACTCTATCCACTGAGCCACACCGGTCTCAGCATATATTTTATTGATTTTTCACAGAGAGGAAGGGAGAGGGATAGAGAGCCAGAAACATCGATGACAGAGAGACATGGATCAGCCGCCTCCTGCAGCCCCCCCTGCTGGGGACATGCCCACCACCGAGGCACATGCCCCTGATGGGAATCGAACCTGGGACCTTTCAGTCCACTGAGCCAAACCAGTTTCGACCAGAGCTACCGTCCTTATAATGTGGACATATTAGGGCTCCAGTGACTCTTCCGTTTGATATGCAATCTGCAGGAACAAAGTCCTTGATCTGTGTGCATTAACCTGACACTCAGTCACCCTCAGCAGCCTGCGGCCAATAGGAGTGTCCCCCGGGGGCGGGCTCTACGTCCCTGCCACGCCCACCAGCCCGATTCCAGCTGCTCTGGGACCCTCACCACCAGCAGCGACCGCCGCCCCTTTAATTCCCCTAAGAGGGTCCTCTAAGCCTCGGCTCAGACCCTTTATCTACCGGAGAGTCTCTACCTCCCAGTCGCAAAACAATACTTCAAGTCCCACCCCCTAAATAGGCCGGTTTTCTGAAACAGAGAGGCAATATAGGAGGATGACGGAAGAGAAGCCATAAACAATCTCAGGGGTAGAACTGATGCTCCGCCTCCCGCCTCTATCTCACCAGGCGGTGGGAAGCGAGGTACCAGCCTCACCCTTCAAAGGGCCCTTCCCTTCCCGAGCCAACACCACCTCCTGCATCTGAAACCCATCCACGCAGTGGGCTGGCCTCTGGTCCGGCACAACCAATATTTGTGTTAATTATGACATTCTTGTCATTTTCCCTGGGGGCAGGGCTGATGTATTCCTCTTTTTTTAACCCGCTGGCCCAAGCAAGACGCGTTCCTGAATGCTAAGGAGGAGGAGCTGGCATCATCGGTCCCATAAACACGTCACGAACACGTGAACGCGTTCTCGCACACGTCCGTGCAAAACGTTCAGTGCCCTTCTCCACAGGAAGAGCCACGTGGCTCCTGGGGGAACGGCTGACCTACCGTCACACCTGGGGAAAGGGTGGTTCCAGCTCCTGTCGGTCCCGTGCTGGCAGGTGAGGACCGGGTGGCCGAGGAGGATGTAGCCGGGGTAGCACTGGAAGGAGATGGACTGGCCCACGCTGTAGTCCGAGCCGACCAGGTACCCATTGGGGAACGGGGGCGGGTCCGGGCAGTTCTGCAGCTCATAGGCTGAAACACACAGAGGCAGCAGCTCATCAGTACCGTGTGCATTGGTCACAGGCTGAAACACACAGAGTCAGCTCATCAGTACCGTGTGCATTGGTCATAGGCTGAAACACACAGAGTCAGCTCATCAGTACCATGTAGATTGGTCACGGCAAAACACACAGAGCCAGCTCATCAGTACCGTGTGCATTGGTCATAGGCTGAAACACACAGAGTCAGCTCATCAATATCATGTGAGTTAGTCATAGGCTGAAACACACAGAGTCAGCTCATCAGTGCCGTGTACATTGGTCATAGGCTGAAACACACAGAGTCAGCTCATCAGTACCATGTGCATTGGTCATAGGCTGAAACACACAGAGTCAGCTCATCAGTACCATGTGCATTGGTCATAGGCTGAAACACACAGAGTCAGCTCATCAGTACCATGTGCGTTAGTCACAGGCTGAAACACACAGAGTCAGCTCATGAATATCACTTGAGTTAGTCACAGGCTGAAACACAGAGTCAGCTCATGAGTACCATGTGCATTGGTCATAGGCTGAAACACACAGAGTCAGCTCATGAGTACCATGTGCATTAGTTATAGGCTGAAACACAGTCAGCTCATGAATACCATGTGCATTAGTCACAGGCTTAAACACACAGAGTCAGCTCATGAATACCATGTGCATTAGTCACAGGCTTAAACACACAGAGTCAGCTCATCAATGCCATGTGAGTTAGTTACAGACTGAAAGACAGAGTCAGGTCATCAATGCCATGTGAGTTAGTCACAGGCTTAAACACACAGAGTCAGCTATGAATACCACATGAGTTAGTCACAGGCTAAAATATAGAGTCAGCTCATGAATACCATGTGCGTTAGTCACAGACTGAAACACAGAGTCAGCTCATGAATACCATGTGCATTAGTCACAGGCTTAAACACACAGAGTCAGCTCATCAATGCCATGTGAGTTAGTTACAGACTGAAACACACAGAGTCAGCTCATCAGTACCATGTGAGTTAGTCACAGACTGAAACACAGAGTCAGCTCATGAATATCACTTGAGTTAGTCACAGGCTGAAACACACAGAGTCAGCACTTGAACACCACGTGAGTGAGTCTACAATGCAGAGGAGGAGAATGGTTCCTTTTAGCTTCTGGAGATGCACTTTTAGATATTTTCTTAAAAAGCACATTTCTCCAGTTGCCAGTTGCCACGTGAAGTAACACAGCAGCCACCGTAGTGGTAGAATTATAACAATTTGCATTTATACTCCCTGTGTGCACGGAGTAATGTAACCCAGACCCAAATACAACTGACAATGTTTTTGCTTCCCCCCACCCCGCATAGAACAACGATATTTTATGACGTAACAAAGAAAAAGGAAGGCACGAAGAGAGGGAGGAAGGAGGAGATAAATCTCCAATTTCCCCAAATGTCCAACGACGGAAACCAAAAGAGCAAAGAAATCCCCTGAAATTCTCAATTTCAAACACAGTCTGAAGACACCCCAGTACCCAGGAGGCCACACGGAGGCCACATGGAGGCCCGTCCACACACAGAGCCTCCTCTCCTGGGGGACTCCTTCTCCCGGACCAGGGGGGCTCCACTGCCCCCCACTTCCGTCTCCTGCAGTCTGTGCACCCACGTTTCCACCATTGATCGGTGCTGGATGTGACAATCCCCGTGTCTGAATGACAGAGGGAACCCCCAGGGGTCACGCCGCCCTGCCCTCCGGCTCAGAGCCGTGCTGCCTTCCAACCAGGATCTCCTCAGCTGACACCCGTCTGCACCTCGCCATCTGCACCCCGCCACCCGCACTCCAGCTCCGAGCCCTCGATGTGTGGAGTGCGGGCCTCAAACTGCGTTCCTCAGTCCGGGAAGGAGTCCTTTAACCCTGGGACAGCCACCTCTGCAGCAGCCTGGCTGACCTTCACGGGGCCATCAGCGTAGGACAAGGGGGAGGGGGAGGAGGGGCCGCACAGACACAGACATGTAGGAGCGACAGGGCTGTCTGTGGGGTCACACTCCCTGCTCTGGGTCCCTCAGTGGGCGCTTCACATACCCGCCGGACGCGGGACGGAGGATGCTGGGGTGACATGGGAGCCTGGGGTGTCATTTAAAAAAAATATATATTTTTTTTCACAGAGAAGAAGAGAGAGGGATAGAAAGTCAGAAACATCGATGAGAGAGAGAGACATCGATCAGCCGCCTCCTGCACGCTCCCTCTATTGGAGTTGTGCCC
The DNA here is from genome assembly GCA_004026805.1 of Lasiurus borealis. Classification (NCBI taxonomy): domain Eukaryota; kingdom Metazoa; phylum Chordata; class Mammalia; order Chiroptera; family Vespertilionidae; genus Lasiurus; species Lasiurus borealis. The sequence goes on from PVJN01020454.1 coordinate 27,014, forward strand.
GCAAGCAAGGTACATGCCCCTGACCGGAGTCAAAACTGGGACCTTTCAGTCCGCAGGCCGACGCTCTATCCACTGAGCCAAACTGGTTTCAGCCGCTGTGTGTTCTTACTCCCTCCTCCTCCCCGCACCCCCAGGCCACAGAGGGTGTCTCCCTCCAGCTCCTGCAACACCCTCAGTGACAGGACGTCCGTCTCGCCCCGGGAGTTGATTTTGTAGGACGATCTGCCTCCAGGATCCGCGTTTCCCACGAAACAAGGACGTGGCTGAGAGCAGAGCCGCGTCTCACTGTGACCCCTGCCTCTTGGACCAGAAACCGGATTCTGGATCCGCCTCCTAACTGGGCAGCTGCCCTCCAGGAGAACACACATACGTGACAACAGCTGTGGATGCGGAGAACGCAGCCCGTTCGCAGGTACCATCCCGGCAGCTCGTTACATATGGGAGCCGCACGTACCCTGATCAGAACCGGCTCGCCCTCGGAGTCTAAGCTGACCGGCTCTAAAGGGTCACTTTTGTAGGGGGGAGCGGGCTGGACGGAGGCTGGCTGGTGCTCCGTGTGGCCCTCACGGCCGCCTTCATCTCCTCCTCAATGTCCCCCTGCGACCTGGGCTCCTGTTTGCAGAGACCCGGAGTCTGTGGGAATCTGCACTTTAACTTATAGCAGTGGTTCTCAACCTGTGGGTTTCGGCCCCTTTGGGGGTCGAACGACCCTTTCCCAGGGGTCGCCTAAGACCATGGGAAAATGCAGATATTGACATCACGATGCATCACAGGAGCAACATTTCATGGTTGGGGGTCACCACCCCATGAGGAACAGTATGCAAGGGTCACAGCCTTAGGAAGGTTGAGAACCGCTGATTTATAGGAACCACCTAAGTCACACGGTCTGAGAGTCCCTTCCGTACAGAAGCACGCAGCTCCGTCTTGGAGAAAACCAGGGGTTCAGCCACGTTCAGAGACACAGGCCCTCCCCCTGACATTTGCAGCCCCGTCCGCCGAACAACGGCCGGGAAAAGGCCACCGCGCGAGCGATGTGCCGAGGATGAAAATGTCGAACTTTTCACGCGTCAGAGATGCCAGGATGGGAGAGGCGAACCTTTCCTGGAGAGCCCACACCGTCCGCCCAGCACGTTTCCTCCTGGCTTAATTGGAACCAGGGCTGGACCGTGGTCGGCAAACAGCGGCTCGAGAGCCACAGGCGGCTCTTGGGCCCCTGGAGGGCGGCTCTTCCACAAAACACCACGGCCTGGATGGCGAGTCTATATTGAAGAAGTGGCTTCAGAAGACGTTTAAGCTTAAAAAAAATGTGGCTCTCCAAAGGAATTCTCATCCATCGTGGTCCTGCTGACATTTGGCTCTGCGGACTCATGAGTTTGCCGACCCCTGGGCTGGACGGTACCCAGGCCTTGCCTCCAGGTGGGAGAGGTCAGGGCGTGGGAGACACGACCTCACCCTGTGCCGAGATGGAGCGATGCCCCCCACCGCCCTCTGGAGGGACCGGCCTCCACGTGGGGAGGCAGACACACGGCAGGCGAGCAGGCAACGTGACCAGGAAGCCACGTGGCCGGAGGAGCTGGCCATGGCCATGGGGACAGAGGGCAGCGGGCGGGCAGTGAGGATGGTGGGGCCTGTGCCCTAGGGTCTGTGTCCTTCCTGATAGGACCAGGACAGCAGTGACCCCCCAGGGGTTAGCAGAGTCCTCCACCCCGTCCCCCCAGCGAGTCCAGCAGCACGGGCTCTGTCCCCGGCGGCCCCGCCCGCAGTGTGGGTCCGGCGCGCGGCCCTCACCTCGGTAGGCCAGCCGGAAGCCCTGGCGGCTCTGCGAGTGGTCGCTGGAGAAGCGCACCAGCGTCTCGTGCGTCGTGCTGAGCAGCGCGGCCGGCAGGTCGGGGCCGCTGAACTGGCCGAGCAGCGGGCTGGAGGCGTGCGGCCCGTTCTGGATCTCCAGGAAGTCGTGGTTGGCCTCCGTGGAGAAGTTCAGGAACCGGATGTGCGCGCCTGCGGGGACAGAGAAGGACCGGAGCGCGTCACCGTGGGCGGCGGCAGCGAGGGTCCGAGTGCATCCAGAGCACCTGCCGCTGCCGAGACCGGTGTGGCTCAGTGGACAGAGCGTGGGCCTGCGGACTGAAGGGTCCCAGGTTCGATTCTGGTCAAGGGCATGCACCTTGGTGGCGGGCACATTCCCAGTGGGGGGTGTGCAGGAAGCAGCTGATCAATGTCTCTCTCTCATCGATGTTTCTAACTCGCTCTCCCTTTCGCTTCCTCTGTGTAACAAATCAATTATATATATATATATATATATTTTTTAAAAACATATTTTATTGATTTTTTTACAGAGAGGAAGGGAGAGAGATAGAAAGTCAGAAACATTGTTAAGAGAGACATTGATCAGCCGCCTCCTGCACGCCCCCCACTGGAGATGTGCCCGCAAGCAAGGTACGTGGCCCCCGACCGGAATCGAACCTGGGACCTTTCCGTGAGATGCAGCCTCCTTATCCCAACCGCCAGCCAACGAGGTGGAAAATGCAAGGAGGAGCCGCAGCTACGTGGTGCTGGGCACACCGACGGCCAGCCCCTGTCCTGCCGGGGACCCAATGTACCCAGCGCTCTTGTCTCCCAGCTCCCGGGAGCCAGTGTGACATTGTCCTCGCCAAGTCACAGGCGAGGTTTCCCAGGCTCTGAGAGGCACAGTGGGGTGCCCAGGGCAGTGGGGATGCAGCACCAGGCCCCCCCCCGCTCCTGCAGACAACACCCAACCCGGCCAGTCTGGCCTCCAGGGCCAGCCGCCCTCCTGCCAGCAGCCCAGGCCACCTCCCTCCCTCAGCCGCCGCCGCTCAGCCGGAGGGGCCGGCGGTGCCCGGAGCGGCGCCCACTCACCGTGGCCCACGGGCAGGGCGATGCGCCAGCTGCAGTGCAGGTTGCTGGGGTAGGCGCCGGGGAAGCCGGGGCTCAGGATCACGCCGGCCAGGCTGCTCAGCGTCCCTCCGCACGTCGCTGGGGAGGCACACGGGCGGCACGTGAGCGTCTTCCTCCGGACGGACCAGGACCGCTTACAGCACGGGCTCTGAGCGCTCACAGCCAACGTCAGCTCTGGGTGATTCCCAGTCCTGACCCCCCTGCCCAGCTCATGGGCAGCACGAGCTGAGCCCTCAAGAGACCTTCCCCTCTCCTCTCCTTCCCTGCCCGCTCCCGAGGCCCCTGGGGGCTGCCGCTAAGGACCCTGGGGGTGAGGTCTCCAAGGAAACCTTTCTGCTTGTGAGGAGGGCGGAGCCACAGGGGTGGGGAGACAGGCACCTCTGGCCTGTGTCCCAGGCGGGCACCTTCAAGAGGAACACAAACCCATTGCCTTTGGCCGAAACACGCTAAGGATTCACACAGGCCACTCTCCCCCGGAATCACACGCCAGCCAGGACACGGGATCGGACCGCACACCCTTGGCGAGTGACAAACTCCGGCCTAGACCGGTGTGGCTCAGCGGATAGAGCCTCAGTCTGCAGACTGGAAGGTCCCAGGTTCCATTCCGGTCAAGGGCATGTACCTTGGTGGCGGGCACATCCCCAGTAGGAGGTGTGCAGGAGGCAGCTGATCGATGTTTCTCTCTCATCGATGTTTCTGGCTTTCTATCCCTTTCCCTTCCTCTCTGTGAAAAATCAATAATATATAGATATATATATATATATATATAAATCAATAAAATATATTTAAAAAAAAAAAGAAAGATCAAACTCCCAAACTCCCAGGTTTAGGGAAAGTTCTTGGTTTGAAAGGAGCAAGAAGAGCGATGGATGTGAGAGAGAGTGGGGAGGAGCATGTCCTTTTAACTGCTTCCCACTCCCTCTCCCATATTCTTCCCCCCCCCCCCCCCCCCCGGTCCCGGCCCACACACCCTCCAGCACACGTTAATTCCGTTAATTCCAGGGACATGGTACCACCCAGCACACAAGGCAGGAAAGGAGAGTCGCCCTCACGTGGCCATTCCACAGCATCTCTGTCCAGAGCAGGGGTTCTCAACCTTCCTAAGGCCGCGACCTTTGCATACAGCTCCTCATGGGGTGGTGACCCCCAACCATGAAATGTTGCTGCTGTGATGCATCGTGATGTAAATATCTGCATTTTCCCATGGTCTTAGGCGACTCCTGTGTAAGGGTCGTTCGACCCCCAAAAGGGTCGCGGCCCACAGGTTGAGAACCCCTGCCCTGGGGGGGACTAGAGGCGGTGCCTCCCGCACCGACATGCCGGCACCATCTTGGTACAAGCCGGAAGTAATGCACAAAAAGACGAACGTAACGGACACTTTAAAAAGGGCAAACCCCCGGCTGGCGTGGCTCCGTGGCTGCACGCTGACCTGTGAGCCTTGAGGCCGCAGTTCAATGCGTGGCCAGGGCACGTGCCGGTGGCAGGCTCGACCCCCAGGAGGAGGCGGCCGATCAGCGTCTCCCTCTCCCTCTCCCTCCCTCCCTTCCCTTCCCTCTGAGGGCAGTAACAGTACAGTGGTACCTCGAGAGACGTGTGCCCTAACCTACGGGATTTTTGAGATACGAGCCGCAGAGCAAGCGATTTTTGCTTTAAGATACGAGCAACAGTTGAGATAGGAGTCATCGCGCGGATCGGCCGGCTGCACACGACCCACCAGTTCACCATGCCTCGAGTGTCTCCTAGTTTCCCACGCCTCAAGGTGACGGAACGAATTAAACGCGTATCTCGAGGTGCCACTGTATTTGAAAGGATGGGTTTGTTATTGCTCATCTTCCCTGTGTGTCAGGGCCTAAGGCGGCAAGGCAGGGCCGTACGCGAGGGTGGAGGGACCGGCCTGTGCTTGGTGGGGACCTGGGAGCAGCTCAGGGCGCCGCCCGGGGGAGGAGAGGGGGTCCGGACGGGCCGGTGGGCGGATGGCGTCCTACCGTACCAAGGCAGAGCGGCGGCGGGTAGTTCCATCGGCGCACGGTGCCGGGCATGCAGGAGATGTGCGAGCGGCCCTGCGGGGAGAGGGGCGTGAGGCTCGGACCCGGAGCCCGGAGGCCGGGACGGCGCGGTGCTGGCTTCGGCGTCCTTCCGAGGGCATGACCAGGGGCATGGCATGTCCCCATAGCACTTCACGCATGAACCACACATGCTGTCTCAAAGAGAGCCCCTGCCTGCGTCTCTCATTGAACACGCTCCCACCCCGTCAGCAGTGCCGGCCGGCCCCTCCCGGGCGCAGGGGGAGCGGGCAGAGGACTGGGTGTGGTTCTATGTTGTCACTGGATGTCACAGCGCCGGCTCCAAGCTGAGTGTGACCGGGGCGCGGAGTGTGACTGAGGGGAAAGGTCACAGGGAGGCCTTTGGGCTTGGAAAGGTGGGGCTGCACGGGTGGGACCCTGGCCACCCCCTTTGTGGCTGGGAGGACGCTGAGGGGACCCCGACACCCACCTAGCGTTCAGGTGAGAACTAGGGCTGCAGCCCAAGTGAGCAGGTGAGGATCGCTGAGCAAACCCTGACACCCACCTGCACCCCATCTGCAGCATGCACCCAATCCGCAGCGTGCACCCCTGAACAGCATGTAGCCCCACATGCAGTGTGCACACCCACCCACAGTGTGCACACCCACCTCCAGTGTGTACCCCACCTCCAGCGTGCACTCTGACCCGCTGCGGGTGCACCCACAGCGTGCACACCCACATGCAGCGTGTACTCCCCCTCCAGCGTGCATACCCACCTCCAGCGTGTACCCCCACCTGCAGCGTGCACCCCCACCCGCAGCGTGCACACCCACCCGCAGCGTGCACACCCACCCGCAGCGTGTACCCTGCCTCCAGCATACACCCTGACCCTCAGTGTGTACCCACCTCCAGCGTGCACACCCACCTGCAGCGTGTACCCGGGCTCACACTGGAAGGCCAGCACGTCGTTCACCATGTACCGGTCACCAATCTTGAGCCCGTTGCTGGGCAGGGCCGGCTCCTGGCAGGCGGCGAGCCCCACGGCTGCGGACACACAGACAGACAGACACGGGAGGTAGGCACACTGACCTCTTCTCCGCCAGCTCAGCGGGCCCCGGCTCCCCCGCAAGAAGCGCGGGCCCAGCAGACGGGGGGCCCTGAGCCAGCGGTGACTCCATCTTCCTGTCCCCACGTTTCGTGTCCATGGGGTGCGACTCATTTTAAATGCTGGCCGCCTTCGTTCCAGAGTTCCTTTTTCTTTTTTATTTTTAAATATATTTTATTGATTTTTCACAGAGAGGAAGGGAGAGGGATAGAAAGTCAGAAACATCGATGAGAGAGAGACACCGATAAGCCACCTCCTGCACGCTCCACAGTGGAGATGTGCCCGCAAGCAAGGTACATGCCCTTGACCGGAATCGAACCCGGGACCTTTCAGTCCGCAGGCCGACGCTCTATCCACTGAGCCACACCGGTCTCGGCCGCTCTGGAGTTCTTTAGTAACCCTCTCCCTCCACCTCCACCCCCGCCTCCGCCTCCGCCTCAGGCACACGGTCTGGGAAGCCCCGAAGGACAGGTGGCAAACCCGGTGAGACAGACGCACACCCCGTGACGCGTCTCCGGTCACGGGTTTCCAAACGCACTCCACCGTCTGCGGGAGAAGGGCTCAGCGTGAACCTGGCAACCAGGCTCTTCGGGAGACTCGTCTGACCGCCGATGCCCCCGTCCACACGCTCTCTCTCTCTTAGGGTGACACTGGCTCCAGAATGGGCTGCTTTTGGTAAGCGCAGCCCGCATTTCCAATCCCAAAGCTCAATCAGGAGCGTGCCCAGCAGAGATGGCTCCGGTTCAGGCGCTGACAATAGTTCAAATGTCCCGCTGCGACTAGTTTGGCTCAGTGGATATAGTGTTGGCTTGTGGACTAAAAGGTCCCAGGTTCGATTCCGGTCGGGGGCATGCACCTTGCTTGCGGGCACATCTCCAGTGTGGGGCGTGCAGGAGGCGGCTGATTGATGTCTCTCTCTCATTGATGTTTCTGACTTTCTATCTCTCTCCCTTCCTCTCTGTAAAAAATCAATAAAATATATAAAAAAAAATAGTTCAGATGTCCCACCGAACATCGCTGGTGCATTAGTGCCGGTGTTTGACAAGCATCCCTGGAAACCCCGCACACGCATAGACAGGACGGCGGCCGTGGTTTCATAACCCGAGGCCACTGGGAACTCGCGAGAGATCTGAAGACCGTACATACTGTGGCTTCTCCCATCACCCAGCCCATCCGCTCTGACACCGGGTGGTTTTATTAATATCTTTTAAAAATTGATTTTAGAAAGAGAGGGAGAGAGGAACAGTGATGAGAGAGAGAAACATCCATCAGCTGCCTCCTACACCCCCCACCCTCACTGGGGGTCAAGCCTGCCACTCGGGCCCATGCCCTGATGGGGAATGGAACCCTGACTTCTCAGTGCACGGGGTGCCACTCAACGGCCCAGCCTCACAGGCCAGGTGACACCAGGTGTGAAGTACTGAGAGCCTATTCCGGTGAGAAATGGGGGGAAGGAGAGGGTAATGGGTTAGATCTGCCTAAACTTCTCTGTTGGCCTAGGACAGACTTCAGATCTTTCCCCAACACAAGGTGAGGACCGATGAGGGAACCCTGACCCCCACCTGTAGCATGTATCCCCACCTGCAATGTGCACCTCCACCTGTAGCATGTACCCCCACCAGCAGGGTGTACCCCTACTTGCAGCGTGCACCCCCACATGCAGTGTGCACACCTACCCACAGTGTCTCCCATCTGTAGCATGTACCCTCACCTGCAGTGTGTACCCCCACCTGCAGCATGTACCCAGATCTGGGTAATGAACTGGGACTCGAGTTGGGGCTGGAGGGGAGGTGGGGGAGACACTGGCTAACAGGCCCCGCTGGTGCCATGCACGTGAGAAGGACGCTGTCTGCCGCCCACAGGACTGTCCACGCGTGGGTACCGGCCCACACACCTCTGCTCGGACCAGACCCAGCAGACACTCACACGGTTCCTGTAGCAGGTTCTGGGCATCACAGCCGCAGGGTACGTGCCTGCCATGGACGCTCCCTCTGGTCTCCTAGGAAACTACCTACGTCCCTCGCGGTGATAGATTTCCGCCGAACAATGAGCCAGGACGGGCGCTCGCCTCTCCGATGACCCCGTTCCATTTTCAAAGGGAATTCAATAAGTAAGTTCTGCATCGGGTTGGCTTTCATGGCCAGGAATTAAACGCTGAGTGTAATGCCAAGTGATGGCAGTTCTTTCAAAACGAGTGGCTGGTCTACTTGTATACGTATTTTCATTGGTTCATTTGCCTTTTAAAATTACCTTTGTTATGTGACTTCCTTCTTGCGTGCATTTTTTTTAAAATTTATTTTTGAAGTTGCATGAAATGCCCAGAGTGTATGTAGGTTAACTCTTCTCTAAATCTAATCTTACTTTTTAAAATTCATTTCATTATGTACCTTCCCAGTGAGGTCTGATTCTTTCCTGATTTATAATTTTTTTTCTGCTAGACCTAACCGCCCACTACACAAAATGTATACAGACAACTGAATTGCGAATAATAACTTTGGAGCTTGCTGTCCCTGTACAACAATATCACAGTCGGCTCTAGATAAATTAATATCTGGAAAATCCAAGTCTGAATCAAGTGTGATAGCACAGTATTTTATATATAAATATTTATAGGCAAATAATAATGCATTAAAAGACAGGTATGGTCCATGCCAACCCAGACAGATCTCACACTCACACACACTCACACACACTCTCATACGCACTCACTCACACATACACACACACACACTCACACACATTCCCACTCCCACACACAATCACTCACACTCACATACTCACACACACACTCACACTCACACACACACTCACAATTCACACTCACACACTCACACACACATTCACACACTCACACTCACTCAAACACACACACTCACTCAAACATACCCACACACTCACACAAACATTCACACACACACTCACACACACACTC
>PVJN01020455.1:8384-36067 GCA_004026805.1 Lasiurus borealis
TAGATTCACTTGTTGATAGATATGTATTTGTTGTTCATAATTTTTTGGCTTTTACCTTTTTCTTCTTCCTCTTCTAAAAGAGTACCCTTCAGCATTTCATATAATACTGGTTTGGAGTTGATGAACTCCTTTAGCTTTTTCTTATCTGTGAAGCTCTTTATCTGCCCTTCAATTCTGAATGATAGTTTTGCTGGATAGATTATTCTTGGTTGTAGGTTCTTAGTATTCATCACGTTGAATATTTCTTGCCATTCCCGTCTGGCCTGCATAGTTTCTGTTGAGAAATCAGCTGACAGTCGTATGGGTGCTACCTTGCAGGTAATGAACTGTTTTTCTCTTGCTGCTTTTAATATTCTCTCTTTGTCTTTTGCTCTTGGTATTTTAATTATGATGTGTCTTGGTGTAGTCCTCTTTGGATTCCTTTTATATGGGTTCTGTGTGCTTCCTGGACTTGTAAGTCTATTTCTTTTACCAGATGTGGGAAGTTTTCAGTCATTATTTCTTTAAATAGGTTTTCAGTATCTTGCTCTCTCTCTTCTTCTGGCACCCCCACAATTCTGATGTTGGTACACTTGAAGCTGTCCCAGAGTCTCCTGATATTATGTTCACATTTTTGGATTCTTTTCTTTTCTTGCTTTTCCAGTTGAGTGTTTTCTGCTTCTTTATATTCCAAATTTTTGACTTGACTCTTGCCTTTCTCTAGTCTGCTGTTAGGACTCTGTATAATATTTTTTATTTCAGTCAGTGTATGTTTAATTTCCATTTGGTCCTTTATCATCTTTAGTTGGACCTTTTCCATCTCTAGTTGGCTCTTTTGCATCTCTAGTTGGCTTTTTTGCATCTCCTCTTGGCTCTCGCTAAGTTTATCCAACTTTTCTAGCATATTCTTCAAAAACCATATAAGTGTGGTTTTGAACTCTATATCCAGTCATTTTTTTTCCTCCATTTCTTTTGTTTGTGATCCCTTCCCTTGTCTCGGCATTTTCACTATGCCGGGAAACTTCTGTGTTGAATTCAGCCTTATGATAGCAGATTTATACAGAAGAAGCCTCTGTTGGGATGGGTGGAGTCTCAGGGCTTACGGGACCGCCTTGCCTTCCAGTTGGCCCCGCCCTCCACGGCCCCTGGGTCTCACGTGACTGGGTAATTGTTGGAGCGGTCCTTGTGCTCGAGTGCCGCCTACAGTGCCTCTAGACCGCTGCCTTTCCAGCTCCCCTGCTCCCCTGCGCACCAGGACCACACGAGTCTAGATCTCCAGGGTTTCGCCCGAAACAGGGGCCCAGTGGAGTCAGAGTGGCACAGTTGGGAGGGTCTGTCCCCCGCCCACTCGCAAAAGCCAGCGGCACAATCAGGAATCTGTCCTCCATGCAGTGCCTTGCGTGTGCTCGACCAGACCTCCGATCTTTTGCGATTCCCCTAAATTTCCGTTCACCTCTCCCTTTTCACAGTCCAGACTCCCCCTGTATGAGTTTCAGCTGGATCTGGGGTTTAGTGTCGTAGGATAAGGGGTTCAATGCCGTTGGGAGTCTCCGTTTCCCTCCCGCCAGAGAAAGCCAGCCAGGTACTCCGGCACCCACTCTCTCAGCGCGCGTCTCTGTACCTCAGCTTTTTGCAGCTCTTCTGGGTCTCTGTGAGCCCCTCTCTTTCCTTCTAGCTGTAGAACTTCCACTCAGCCAGCTTTCCTGTGGTTCTGGATGATGTCCGTTCTGTCTTTTAGTTGTAGTTTCGAAATTGTTGTGGGAGGCAGCAGTGTAGGTATTTACCTATGTCGCCATCTTGGATTCTCCCAGGCACCCATTTTAATGCTCTAGCAATTAGTACCATGTAGGGTGGGGGGAGTACCCAATTTCAAGGTAACTAAATCATTAGGCCTGACACTTCTTCCTGCGGGTTTTAAGTAAAACACCTCTGTTTATTTCCCCCATTATTCTAGGCGTATACAAGATTTTTGGTCAATGAACCACATTGTGGAGGTTGGGGGAGGTATTAGTATTTCTTTTATTTTATATTTTTAAAATATATATTTTATTGATTTTTACAGAGAGGAAGGGAGAGGGACAGAGAGCTAGAAACATCAATCAGCTGGCTCCTGTACCCTCCTCCCTGCCCCAACTGGGGATGTGCCCGCAACCAAGGTACATGCCCCCAACCAGAATCGAACCCCGGGACCCTTCTGTCCATAGGCTGACGCTCTATCAACTGAGCCAAACTGGTTAGGGCAGTATTAGCATTTCTTATAGCCTTCGTAATAAAATGAAATTCCAAGGGGAGAGTAAATAGTTTTAAAGGGTGATTTCTCTTCGCCTGCCCAGTTTAGACCTGGAGTAGACCCCAGGTGAATCTCAGGCTCCAAGTGCGGGCATCCTGCACTTCAGGGCTCCTCGGCCTTTTCACATCTGCAACCCATGCCATGCTTCGCTTCTCTTTGCTAATATTAGCACCATCACTCTCTTCTGGGACATTAGCAACAAGTACACTGTCTTTTGCCTTCCCATCAACCTCCACCAAACACACACATTCTCCTTTCCTCAGTGCTGACACTTCTCTCACCACCTGCTGGTCTCCTGCTGCAAGGGTGACAGCTAAGCCAGCTGAAGGAGAGGGACAGGCAAGATGCTGGAACTCGCCCAGGCCTCTGCATTCAGCCTGAAGGGCTACCCACCACAGGATCATCTATGGTGCTCACCACCCCCGCTGTGGACCTGTGAAATGTGCACGCATGCTACCCACACGTGAGTGACAGCGGGACACAAGGCAAATTCAGTCCAGCAAGTTTTAGCTTATCCGCTGCATTAGACGCTGTCCCTTGCAGAGCCCACAGAACAGAAACACTGTGAACACAGCTTTCCTCCACCACTTCATGGTATCAGAGCTGCCAGGGTTTAAAGGTGGTCGTTTTCATGGGAGTCAGCCCCGTGGCGAAAACAAGAATTCTCCATCTGGGATGTACTCCTGAGGTTCTCAGTGCTAACATTTTCCACCAACGCCAGCGTCTGGTCGCTTCCGATGTTCGAGTGCTTGGCCCCAAGTAAGTGGAAAATTCCAGCCTGAGCTGGCTCCAAGTATGCTGCAAATGCAGGCTCAGATATCACGCTCGTCGTGGTGACCCGCCACCCAGGGCCACAGGAAAAAGCAGGCTCACTTTGACCAAGGGGGCAACCGGGTATTTCCTGAGGTCAAATCCTCTGTGGATGTATGAAATATTAAACATATACCGATGCCTGGGGATAAGCTGTAATTAGCAAAGTTTAGATTACTTGCTCTCAAGCGTAGATTTAGGTTTTTGAAAATAGCTACCAACTGCTTTGCCAAGGGCAGCCTAGACAGTAACAAGATGCCAGCCCTGGACTGCCCTGGGGCGAACCTTCCCTTCTAGCAGTCGGAGAGGGAAGCACGCTAAGCCCGCGAGGAGAGGGGCTGCTTTCTTTCTGTGATCACACTGAGACAGCAGACAGCTACTCTCTCCTCCTGCCATTCTACAGAAAAATGACCAAGAGCCTAAATAAGACGGAAGGCACCAGAAGGAAAGAGGGTAAAGAATGTTTACAAATTGGCTTTAGCTCCCAAAACAAAGAGAATTTCAAGTTCCAAAGCACAGACTTGCTTTATTTTAGTGCCCAGATGAGAGGAAAAATATTAACTGGAAGCTGATTTCCAAATTTCAGATCCAGTTCTCCTGTGCCTCCTTCAAGTAATAATATTGGCCTGTTTCCTACAGTGACCCACTAATGGCAAACTTCTGTATGAACCCTAATCTTGGGGTTTGACTCAAAACTCCTATTAATCTAAAATAATGCAGTTGCTAAATGGCCTAGATTTCTCAACAACTCAATTAGGTTTTGTGAACTAAAGTGTTTGATAATATTTTCAGCTTTTTTGGGGAAACTAAGACTTGTCCTTTATTCTGAGAGGAATGCAAATTACCACCCACCATATCCTGCATCTTCTTCAACAGGGGAATAAAAAGTGCATGTTGGTGGAGCACCATGACAACCGAGCCCTGTAATTCTATCTCCAGACAGAGCTGAAGGGCAGGCAGAGCCGGCATTTGAGGACTTCACAGATCTCACTTTTGGCTCTGAGCTTAAGAGGACCAAAGTAGCCACTATTCTTAGAAAAGTAAAGCAACAGCGACAATTAAGTCACCATATTAAGTGTCCAAAGAAAATATTGGCTCACATCCAATAAAACAGTCAAAATGTGGATTAATCATTGCAGAATCTCAAATAAAGTAGAGGTACATACAAGGTAATAACTGAGATATCTGTGTGTAGAGAAAATGCTGTTGTTTTTAATTTCAGTTTTAAGGAGTCTAATTGGTATAAAGATAAAAGAACCAACATTGTCTCGTGCCATGCTTAAAGTTTATGTAATTATCATAACAAAAGGCTAACTTTCACTTGTACTTAACTAAAAAGTCAGAGCACAACTGCAGGTTTACTGTCCCACTCTTACGTAGAATGGGGTGCGTGGATCTCTCCACTAGAGGCAGAAAGAACTGGCATGCCACCAATCAGAAATGCAGATGTACAAACTTGCCTTCTTCTGTCTCACTTCAAATAGTTTCTTAACATTTAAATTGGTTAAAATTCAAAACAGAGAACGTTGTACAGAGGGAGGAAAAAGGAAAGAAAAAAAGGTTCTATGCAATCCTCATTTTCACGCAGAAGGAAGATACATTTTGAGCCCTAGCTCATTTGGCTCAGAGGATAGAGCGCTGGCCTGTGGACTCAAGGGTCCTGGGTTGGATTCCAGTCAAGGGCACATGCCTGGGTTGGGGGGGTCAATCCCCATTAGGGGGCGTGCAGGAAGCAGATCAATGACTCTCTCATCATTGATGTTACTCTCCCTCTCTGAAATCAGTAAGAGTATGTTGTTGTTTTTAAAAAAACACACACATGTATTTTGATTTTGGCAGCGTGTGAAACATCTCTTGACCATCCTAGGACTCCTGCTCTTATGGACCATGTGGTCCCAGAGAAAACAAAATGTGGAAGTGTCTTCTATTTGATCTCTTCTCCGCAAGCACACTTCTCTGTCAAGAGCAACTACACAGTCTGAGGTTGACTTGAGCAGCCTGCCCTACTCAAGCGTCCAGAATAGAGGCTTCCTGTTCTACTCCGCCCTGAAGGATTCTGAAATCAAGATGCATTCTTCATACGAGGATTATTTTTTATAAAAATAGGCAGACAACTGTCACAAGATAATCAAGATCTGTAATTATTATTGTTGGTGACTGTCAATGATGCATAGGGAAGAATACAGCTTGATTTTCAAAGCCTAACTCTGAAGAAGCAAGACAATCAAAAGCTTGTTTTGTCTAGTTATAATAAGCCAATTTGACACAGAAGTCACAAAGGGAGAATCTCACAGAGGGAAAAATATATCCAATTGGCCTGATTTAGCACTTCTCAAATATAACCTACAAGCGAGAAAGATCTTCCAAGCATCGGAGGGCAAGGGCAAAGTGTATGGCTGCTGATGAATTCTGGGAAGGAGTCAGCATTCTAGAGCTGGAGTCACCAACCTTTCGGACCTCATGGGCCATCAGTGGTCCACGGGCCACCGGTTGGCAACTGCTGCTCGAAAGGTTGCCTTAAACCAGCGGTCGCCAACCTTTTGGACCTCATGGGTGAGCAGCGGTCCTTAGACCACTGGTTGGTGACCGCTGTCCTGACCTAGCCCATTCCAGTCTCTAAGGAAGGAAGAAGGAAATCTTGAGTCTGTTCAGGTGCATGATGCAGAATCTTTTGGGATCCCATTTAATACTGTTATTACATAACATGCAGATGGACCAATAGAAACTGAACCAAGTTTATACTGCAGAATGAATAACTAAAAGTACCTACCTCTGGTTCTATAGCTTTCTGGTTCAGGAGGTTAAAATCAAAGGTGGCAGAGACCCACACTTTTCTACATGAATCCTCCCATGGTACTTGGGCATGTAGGCCAATATAATCCAATGCATTGTCGACTATGACATAGATAAAGTCCAGTAGTAAGCTTTTAATACTGAAAAATACTTGCAACCAATTTTGATAACATTCAGTCTACTTTATTTTAGGCCTTGTGGAGACACAATTTTGAAAATCTTAATTAAAGGAAGGTCCCATTTTATAAAAAAACATGAACTGTAGCCAACAGAAGATATATGTCTACATTCCCATTAAAACAAATATTTTTGAGAAAGAACCCTTTAATTCAGAAATGTGTATCTTACATATACATTTTGTAAAAATGGTATCATTTCAAACATGCTATGACAGGTGCACACATATTCTGCCCTATTTGCCCAAATCCCCTCCTGTCCATTTCATTAGCATCACCATATTCTACAGTGGCCCATGTACACAGTCCTAAAGATGGCCCCGTCCTGTGGAAAGAACACAGGAAGAAGCTACATGGGCCTAATAATACAACTTGCTTCTTTTCTTCAAATACTCCTTTTACCCAAACTATTAAGATCTTTTAAATTCTAGGAATTATCTTCTAAGATCACTGAAATAAGTCAGCCAATAGCTCCTTTAATCCTGGAACACACAGGGTTATACTAGTAGTAATATTTTTCATTTGTAAATAAATGGAGATTTTGTAAAAAAAATAAATTGAAGACTACATTTGAGGCATAATTTCATTATGTTCACTACTGGAAGGAAGGTAATCTCAGTATATGCATTCCTTTTCTCCTTTCTTGAGGTCTGAAAACAGCACTTGTATGCAAAAGATTTCAGTAAAAGACATTTTTTGGTACTTTTAAAAGTTTGGCTTTGCTATTATCCTTGAATAAACTATATCTCTTACCTAATCTTTTTCATTTCAATTGTTAATTTGCTGAGCAAACCCTTTTCATCCACTGTATATAAAGTTAAATCTCAGTCATAGCCTCTTGACTTTGTCAACACATCCTACTTAAAAACAGACATGCAGATTAGATGGGGAGCTGCTCTGCCTTGGAGCTTCTGGATTTATGGGCCAATTAATCAAAAGGGTAAGGTTGATTATAAATGAAATGGGGTTTATGGTATATATTGCAAACTATATATATTTATTCTTTATATAGCTTAACAATGTATTTAACTTCATACAACATATTAGAGGTGTCTCCTTTTAAGCTACTTGTAGTTTACTGTAAAGACCAGGTTAACAATATGCTAGCAACAGCATTTGACCCGATACAAATATGTCTGCTGCCAAATGTCAAAAGAACTCCCATCTTCACAGAATTTTTTGGGTGTTTTAAAACAGATTTATTGCTGAGATGGTTTGCTACAGAACAGCTTTTCTTCTCATTTTGAATTTGGAAGTTCTATACAACAGAATACAAAAAGGAACAAAGCACCAAAGCTAATCTTGTGGTTCTGCTCATGTGGTATAAACCAGTTTTGTACAAACATGTAGAAGCAGTTTTTAAGTTCCCTTTAGAAAAGTATGAATTCTATCCATGTATTCTTTTTTCCTGTTTAATGCATGGGCTGAAATAACTAAGATCAACTTCTTTCTTGAAGAAAGGAGAGGAGACGAAAGAGACGAACAGAGGGTCGAAGGTAAGATGAGTCTTTGTGAAAATGGCATCCCACTGTCACGTAGCTTTCCGGGGCGTGGGGGCACTTGGAAAAACAACCCTTTGGATTTTTTGTTTTGTTTTCACAGCCAGTAGTTTCATTTAGTTACTGAACCTCAGCATTGAATCCACAAGTCAAAGAGAAAAACTTGTACGTCAAAAAACTTTTCAGGAAAAAAAAAAAAAAAATATATATATAGTAAAAGCCGAGGGGAGAATCAAACAAAATGTATAAGAAACAAAATAGCTGGACATGCAAACTAAGCTATGATTCACTCAGAGTTTAAACAAATGACAAATTTCAGTTTAATATTGAGGGGGAAGGGTAGCAGAACAAACAAATAATACATTTTCCACCTCACTAATAAGATGTGGCAAGACATTATTGATTATGAGGGTACAGATGAAGGCTAAATAAAACTTTAAATCAATAGTGATCTTTGCGAGCCACAGCCTCAGCACACCGCCTGGAGATTCCTGCTACACCTCACTACTGCGCAGTCGTTATGTCATGCCTCTCCAGAATGTTGTGAGTTCTACTGTGGAGAGTTGCAAAGAAAAAGAAAACACGAGAAACCCCAAATAATAACTACAAAAATAACAACAACCGTCATAAAAAGTTAAGGGATGCAAGAACTGGTTTTAACTAAGCAGACCACATTGGTACATAGTGATACGGGGACCACTGGTTCTAATACATATTCAATAAATAAAAACCTCATTTTGAAATTGGTTCAAATATCCCTAATACAGTTAAAAAGTATATCTACTTCAACATTTTACTTTTCACATTCAAAGAACATATATCTTCCTTTGAAGTCTGGGTGGTTGGATTTTGGCCAGCAGAAACTGGTGAGGAATGCAAAGGATTTTTTACTAGAGAATTTCAAAGCACTCATTAGCATCTCACTTTCTATAAGTGAATAAATGCAACATAATTATGAAACTGGGTGGCAGCAAAACAAATGGGCTGAACAAAAAAGGTGGATACTCAAGAAAACCAAGTTTTAGTCTCAGGATTATTAGTTCCTTCTAAGAACCCACAATTTATCCCCATTGGAAAATATGTCCTGTGCAATGTGCACAGTGAAAGGAAATTGTTTTAGAAGAGTTCTATACAATGCAAGATATTAAAACACAAGGCAAAGTCTCAAGTGTTTAAAAAATAAACAAGAAATTTGTTAATATCTTAGCATTTAATATCTGGAAATATGTGAATTATTTAACAAACAGGCTAAAACTGTCAATTATATTTAGATTTGAAAATGTGCTGTCCATTTGAAATTGCAAGTTCCACTCTGCGTGAGAGGACTAACCATTCTCCTGATCAGCAAGCACAGCACCAGGCACACCTCCCCTCACTACTCTGCCCCGCCCACAAAAGAAGTTCCAACCACAGCACATTCATTTACGAGGTGCTCCAATATAATGATTAAATGTATCAAATGTAAACATTCTTTTTCCTTTACAGTACTTCCTAAATTTGGCCAAACTAAATATTAAATACAAAAACCTGCCAAATAGCAGTAATTTTTGCAGGATTCGGTCTGTGGGTCCCTCTGATAATCTTAGGCAGACGCCATTCCCTCTTCCAAATATCAATTCAAGGGAGAGAAATGAAGTAAAAAGCAGTTAGAACAGATACAGACACCCTTAAACACACCCACACAATCATGACAACTTTCATATCTGACAATGGTTGAATTTCATTCCAAGCAGATAATTTAATGATAATTTTAGTATAAAAAAATTTCAAGTAAAATGCTCAAGCAAGGACTCAATATCAGGGAAAGAGCAGCAGCTACAATTTGGGAATTTATTCCATAATGAGATCACCATTAACTCTGGGAGAAGACGTGAGGAGAAGACACCGGGAGAGAGCGGTGGCTTATGGAGGGAGACAAGACCTGCTAGTGACAGGAGAGTGGGTTCGGTCCGTGACAACCTGGTGCCCTTTTCCATTCTTCCAAAGTGGCATTTTCTTGAGAACCACAAACTGCTTAAGACCATCTGATTTCAACAATGAGCTTACAGTATAATTACTTTCACTTTTCTTCCGAAAAATTAGTTGAAAAGGACACAAACAATTCAGTTTTATGTTCTAGGTGAAAAGGTATTATGGCCATATATATTTTTTCTTTAAAAATTTCATTATGACAAGTTTCAGGTAAAAATCATTTTTAAATGGTGAATTTTTTTCATTTACATGTAACCAATACATCTTATTTACATGAATGTCTCAATTTTTATTCAATTTTCTTTATATAAAGGGTATTATTTTAAATGGTAGGTAACTGTTAAGCACTTTTTTCTGGAAACACTATTCTCTTATTCACAGGCAGTTTTGATGATAAAAGTTTGTCTCCATCCTGAGAATGAGAACTGAATACAGTTAAAACCTCAATGAATAATATCAAGATGAAGGCAAACATTAACTTCCTGTCTTAGGGCCATATCAGTTATTCAAGAAGTCAATTGCCTCATCTGCCTAAAGTATAGCAGCAACAAAACATAAGCAAGTATGCTTCTAAGGACCTTGAAAAAAGAACCTGAATTAGACATTAACACTGCTTAATGCTGCTATTGATGTGAAATTCTGATACTGGGTTCATTTTTTTCTTTCAAAAAAACAAAACACTGATTTTTCTAGTGACACTTAATGTTAAAAAGGTTATCTTAGTTCTTTAACCCTCAGAGGACTGGCATAGTTAGGCAGCCAACCAAAAATATACTCAGGAGCATGAATCTCTGTGCCTTGTCTCTCGAGGGTTAAAGTGCAGGATCGTTTATAACCTCTTATTTGAGACACCCTATTCCACTTTTTTTTTAAAAGAAACCTTTCCTTTGGTTTCTTGTAATTTTCCAGTGAGTTTCTCCTTCGTTTCTCCCATTTTCTCTGTGAGAAGCTCCTTTGTCTCTTCCATCTTATCCTGTAGATACTCCTTCACAGGAGGCGGTGTTGACATGTAGCCGCGACTCCGCAGATACTTCACAGTGAAGGAGGTTCCCCCCAAAGTCACGGTATATCGGGCAGGTGTTGCAATCTGAAGGAAAAAAAGCAAACAGGCAGATCAGTACCTGATTATCACAGGCAGAAACAATCTGAAACTACTTTATTGCTTTACACTGCTAATGAGGTTGTATTCTACATGGTTCTCCCTCTGTAAACTCACTTTATAAATATTCGCTTCTCAGACACTGACCCAGGATTACAGAATGTTCATTGTGGCAGCAAAGCCTATGACCACGTGCTAGTGAACCTGGGCAAGGGGCAGGAGGGGCGATTTGCTGGGAAATCAGAGAGGGCTCAGGACCACTGCCAACAACAAAGGTACACGGGTCTCTATTGCTTAAAACCCTGCCCACCCACAGACAATATCTAGAGCTAAACTACTTCAGATCGTGAGAGGCAGTGTGGGCCACATGTTTCTTCTTGACTGAATTTAGCTTCGTTTCACTGCCGAACCTCTTTTCCAGGCCTCATACTCCTTCCTCCTTACAATCTGCTCTGGGTCTGGAATCTCAACCAGAACCTCCCTGAGACCACGTGGTAAAATGGTACATGTGTTGCAGACATGCACAGGTTTAACTCTGATCAGAGACATAAGAGACAAAACTAATTAGACAAACTGGTCAAAGAGAATCTTAAAAGCAGAGTGTCTGTATCACACTTGGAGGCTGTTGTATTAAAATTCAGAATAGTATCTGCAAGGTATCGGACACCAAAGGTCTTTGAAAGAGCTGCGTGTGCTATCTCTAACTTTCTTTTTCATTTTCTCTTGAACTTAGTCTAACCATGCTTTCCTTCACCCCACTCCCTCCACAAAAACTGCTGTCATCGCCACGCAGAGTTCCATGAACCCCGAGAACCACCGGAGACAGCTTTTCAGTGCACGTCCTCCGCTTGGCAGCCAGGTACTCCTGTCCCTGGTTTGCTTCTATCTCAGAGGCTGCCCCCTCCCAGGCAGGGTCCTTGCTGATTCCTCCTCCTGTCGCCTGCCTCCGAACACGTGGGACAGCATTCAGTGCCCGGACCCTTTCTTTTCCCCACCCACCTCATTCCCTTGGCGGCCTTACACAGTTTTGTTTGTACTACCATCTATGTGTTGATGATTCTTACATTTAAAATTTCAGACCCAGCCTCATCCCTAAATTCCAGTATATACAACCAACTACTCCTTTCTGCCTGGATGTCTAACAGGATCTCAAATGTTATCTGTTCCGAACTGGCTCTGGATGTTCAGCGGTCCCACTCTGAACTTCTCTCAAAGTTGTCTACACCTCAGGAAATGACAACTGTATTCTTCAGTTTCTTAGGCCCAAAACCTGTTGGATAGTTTCAAAATATAGCCAGAATCCACCTATTTCTTACAGCCTTTCCTGCTACCACCGTGGTTTTAGCCACTATCAGCTCTCACCTAGAACGCTGCAATAACCTCCTGGCAGGTCTGCGGGCTTCTACCCTTGCCATGTTTTCAATACAGCGGCTGAAGTGATTTTGTTAAGTCAGATGCTCAAAATTGCCCATGGACTTTCCATCTGATCCCGAGTGCTCCCAACAGCCTGGCAGGCTGCCCTGATGTGCTCCTTTAGCCTGTGGCCCTGCTCCCTCTTTCCAGCTACACTGGTTCCTCCTGTTCCCTCACATACTCAGGACCTTGTACGTGGGTTTCCCCTGCTTAAAACATTCTTCTCCCTCACAGTTGCTTAACTGTCTTACCTTCTTGTAACCCTCCTGAAAAACACCAACCCACAACACAAATACATCCCCATTGCTGGTTTGTTCTTTCTTCTTAGCATTTACCATCTAAATATATTGTGTGTGTGTTTTTAACTTTTCCTTCTTTGTCTCTCTAACCGACTCCCACCACTAGAATATAAGCTTCACAAGAGCAGGTATTCTGTGCCATTTTATTTAATTACAGTATCCCCAGTACCTAGAATTGGGAATAGGCACTTAGCACACAGTAGGGGCCCAACAAGTTTTAAGCAACTCAACCAATGATGCATTTCAAGGATAGTACAAGGGGGTTATGTGTGTGTCCTAGCCAAGGTCACAAGGTCATACTCTCAGGTTATTTATTTTTTCATCTATGCCACAACTCTTTGGGGCTTTGCTTTATCAAAGCAGTAAATCTCAATGTTTGCTGCTCTACTTTAAGACTGTGGGTTACTCAAGAGACTCAACCTCCACATTTTCCACTTTGCACAGGAACAGTGAGCGAGAAGAAAAACTGCTAACAGTAATTACCTACATGTACACATTTTAATCTAAACCCAGCAAACATGCACTGAGCTTCAATTTGCCTGCAAAGCACAATACCAAGCACACGGAAAACACAGAGAGAAAGAAGACATGATTCTAAATTCCTGGGCACTCATAATTAAATAAAGAAAACAAACTTTAAAAAATAAAAGTAGTGTCCTAGCTGATTTGGTTCAATGGATAGAGCATGATCCTGTAGACTGAAGGGTCCTGGGTTGATTCAGGTCAAGGGCACATGCGTGGGTTGCAGGCTTGATCCCTAGTAGGGGGCATGCAGGAGGTAGCCAATCAAGGTTTCTCTCATCATTGATGCTTTTATCTCTCCCTCTCTTTCCCTTGATTTATTAGGGTTATATTATGTCCACAAGAGCTATAAACTTGATAATTTATGAATTTAATAAATTTTAATGTTGAAAAACTTGGCAATTAAGTTTAGCTTGCTAGTCAAAATTATAATAAAAGAGGAAATTTCTCAAGATTTCAGAGGATTCTAATAAGAATGACAGAATAAAACAACTTTAGTTTTGAGTACTATTATAAAACCATAATTTTAAGTATTTTTATATAATAAAAGTAAAGTAGCATCTAGTTTCCAAATGCTTTCTATTTCCTTTCTTGGTATTAAGCTACAAAGAACCTCATAATTATTTGTCAATAGAAAAAATGAGATTAATATGGTTTAATGCCACAATGAGTCTCCTCTTCTGAAATAAAGACCCATAGGTATAGAAATATTTATAAAGATGTCACTGTCTACACCCAGAATAGTTATAAAGTCTATAAACTTTTAAAGTAAAACATACACAACATCTAACAACTAAGTCTAATTAGATTTATCATATAAAACAACTTGCATTAAACTTAATATTTTACTTATTAAGAAGATGAACTATTTATAAACAGTAGAATACATGCTAAATTTCACTTACAAGTCAGGTGGCATGCAGATCTCTGAATAAAAAAAATGAATATACCATGTATAGGAAAAATGTCAAAAAAAATGACTGGTATCCTAGAAATTCAGAAGTTTCACATGTGATCATAGCAGGTTATGAATGATCTACCTATTTTCAAGGCACTCTTCCTAAACCATTATTTTATTTATTCTTAAAAATTTTAAACTTTATTAGACATGTAAGAAATGAAATGTAATATTTTTAAAAAACTATTACAAAAAAGAACTATTGGATGCTAACATTGAATTTTCTGGGGAACTGAGCAGGTCATTGATTAAGTGTGAGGAGTAATTAATTTCTAATAGTACCTACCTTAAACAAGGCATATGCTGTTAGGGCATTTCCACTCTGGGAATTTTTCAAAATGTTTACTATGCTGTCAGGTAACCCAATAAGCTCTAGAAAAGGAATGACATTCACTCCTCTAAGAAAGAAACAAAAAGTAATTTATATATATATACATACACACACACACACACACGCACACACATATTTTAGGGATAGTTTTAAAAAATTATCTGAAAACACTAAAACCAAATTTTGTTTAAAAGTCCGTTCTATATTATCAAGCACTTTAATGTCACTCTAAATGAACAATATGTACACAAACATCAGTGTTATATTATAGTTTACTGTGTGCAACTTCTGCATTTAACATATTCAAAAAAATAAAAGCATTTATCAGAGAAAAATTAATAACTTTATGTAACCTAGGAGAAAAAGGTAAGATCACTTACCTGATCTTAGTTTTCTCAACTAAATATCACTTCGTTAGTAGGACTGCTCCAACTCAAACTTCAGGACCTAAGATTTTTTACCGCTAGTATTATATACTAAACTACAATGTTATTGTAAAAGCAAGTTATATAACATTACTTACTGTATAACTATGCAAAGAATTAATGATTCTAATGATTTGAGTAAATTATTTGATGAAAACCTAAATTATCCTAAAAGAGTGCTTCTACACTATTAACAGGTGAACTGAATAGGCAGGTGAACAATTACCATAAATTGCAACAGATTTTTGGAGGGAGGGAGAGAAGGCAGAGAATGTCTCTAATCTGAGCTGTTAAGTCCTATTTGTAGTTTTTCTGATTATCAATATTTTATTACATTGGCATGTGCATGCATTTGCAGATATCGAGACCCTTCACTTCTCAATCAGAACAAGGCTCTTGTTCTGTGATTCTCCTATATGTATTAACATAAAATTTCCTGAATTGGTCTAGTACGTCCCTTAGTGCTATCCTGTCATGTCTCTCTGGTCTCCTTTTCTCTAGAAATGCTTCCCAGGACTTTTTGTCAAGGAGGAAGGCAGCATGTCTTTCTTGACACTGAGATGTTTAAGCTAGCAGTCCAGTTGCATGGTAGACTATCCCTCAACTTGGATTTGTCTGGTTGTTTCCTCATGATTTGATTCTGGTTAAATGTTTTTCAAAAGGCAAACTGCACAGTTGATTCTGCACAGTTCATTTCGGGGCATCAACTGGGGCCACATAATGGTAGTTTGTTCCATCACCAATGTTAAGTTTGATTCTTGGTTAAGGAAGGGTCCACAGATTGTTCCACGGTACACAAACTCTTTCTCTTTGTAATTCAGAAAAAAATTGCCTGGATTCATTATTATTATGGTAGTTGAAAAATCCTAATTTATTTTTAATATTAAAAAATAACTTGGTAACTGGAGAAAAAGTTGTCCCTCTCTATGATTTCATTATAATACTAAAAAACCAGGGATTACTCAATAGATATGGCTGAACATCAAGAAAAATTACCTAGAGGGAGATAAGAGATCAATCGAAGGACTTGTATGTATGCATATAAGCATAACCAATGGACACAAGACACTGGGAGGGGGAGAGGGCATATGCTGGGGGGCAGGAAAAGCTGGGAGTAGGTCAATCTGGGGGGAAAAAAAGAAAAGGAGACATATGTACTACTATTTGTAATACTTTTAACAATAAAAATGAAAAAAAGAAAAATTACCTATTATCTACAAAGGAAAACCAGATAACTGAAGTAATCTTTAAAGAGTTTAAGAAAGATGTCAATTACAAATCCAATCTGGTTTCTTCTATCTCTACCATCAGTTCTTTTAAAAACCTCTTTCTTAGGTTTTCTTAATGCAAGACTTACTATCATAAAGACTATTCTATGGATCTAATAGTTACTATGTACAGTAACATCCTACCACAACATGCTAATTACCTTCCAGTGCCAATAAAATTATAAAATTACTCCATTAATCATTTCTAGTTCAGACTAAGCTCAGAATGTAAAATCTACATATTTAACAGCAATCTTAAAGGGGGAAAAAAAGAAACATTTGGCCAAATATAAGACAAAATGGGATGATTAAAAAAATAAAAACTACCATAATAACCTCAGACACCTTGCATATGTATCTTCTGTAAAATACAGAAACAAACACCTCATTCCCACTTATTTCTAAAATACTGATTTGATTACTTTATTAAAAAATTTTTTCATTTTCTTTGGAATTGCTAAGTATGAAGTATTAATGAAGGTTTGATTCAAATAATATCTATTTTTTGAAACTTTTTACTCTGAACTTCCCACAGCCTAACAAAAATCTCTGCTTCACAAAATGCCAGCTCTATGGATGTTTCTCGTGATGCAGAAACACACAAGGGCAAAGGCACATTCACAGTATGAATAAAGTGCAGTAAAAATCAGTTAGGATTTTGCCTAAGAGTGAATCTGTAGCTTTAGGAACCTGAGACCCAAAACATGAGGCATCTAAACATAGGGACAAAACCAACATCACAGAGCTACATTTGACTAAACAGAAGACTTCTGGTTAGAAGACATAATATATCTGCAAGTTTTTGCCAGATAGGAGGGACAACAAAGCTTAGTTTAAAATAAAATCCATTACCATGCACAATTTAGATCGCCCTGAAATAAAATGTTTTAAAAGTCTGAGATCTTGATCACTGAGTTAACTAAATAAAGAATGGCATTTTGCTTTATGATGACTAGTAAGGCAGCATGCTGGTTGTCAGAGTGACTAAAACAAACATTGGTCAGTAATGTAATGTGACTTCTAATGCCCATCCTTCAAGTTACAAATTATTTTTTCTTCTTTCTTTTAATAGTAAGTAGGCAACAAGCTAAAACTAAAATAAAATAAAGCCAGCCTCTCATCAGTTAAATGAAAAAACAAAACATCTCTATTTAATACAATCAACTCCAATCTCTATATATAAAAGCCTAAGCAACTGAACGACCAGTGACAGGCACTGACCACCAGAGGTAAGACACTCAATGCAGGGGCTGCCCCCTGGTGGCCAGTGCGCTCCCACAGCCAACCTCCTGGGCGGGCTTGCCAACCTCCAGTGGCCCCGATTGTTAGCCAAGCTGAGGAACCCCACCCGTGCATGAATCTGTGCACGAATTCATGCACTGAGCCTCTAGCTTTAAAATAAAATCACCCGACAATGAAAAATAAATTGCCATTTGACTATATCTTAAGTCCTTATATTTTTTAAGTATTACTTGTGATAAGATCTTACTAGAACAAATCAATTTTCAACTTCTGCCCAGTATTACAGATTCAGTAAAAACATTAAGAACTATGCTGGGAAGCAACAAACCCTACAAAATACAAATTTTTAGCTATGAGATGCTATAATAGAATTAAACTAGTAATCATAGCTGTGTGGTAGTGGTGGGTCTGGCACACAGATTTTGCATGCTGGCGAATAGCCAACGGACAAGTTCTGATGGGAATGGGGTGTGATTTTTAAAGTAGACAGTTTTATCACCATGCTTACACACATTCTGCAGAAAAGAGGGGGAAGGATAAAAGTAAGAGAGGTGCATTCCACAGGGGACAGCAGAATGTCACAACTGCCTCAGGTGCCAGACAGTAGTTAAGAATAACTATCACTAGGTTATTTGGGGTCTGATTTTTTAGTTATAGAAATCTTTAACTCAAGAAGGAAAAGTAAAGGAAACAAAAGTATTCTTTTTAATAGTCCAAATGAGATTATCATATTCAATTAATTAGACATTTAGAATTCTGCCTCTAGGGCTAGGAGACTGAATGCTTATGAAGGGCAACCCAAGGAAGGCAGAAGAAACAAGTATTACTCATGTTATCTTCCACAGTACTGAATCCGAAAAATCCTAAATGGCTCAAAAAAAAGAAAATTTAAGATGTAAAAAGCCATTAGGTATAAAAACTAAATGCCTATAATAACTTTTATGCAAAATGGTATACACTTTTATTCTCTGCTAATAAACTAAGGGCAGTTTCAAAGACTTCTATAAAAATTATCCATGTCCAGAAAATGTCATTAATAAGCAAAGAGAAAATTCCATAAAGTGCACATACAAGGACTTCCTGAGAAAAAACAA
The DNA here is from genome assembly GCA_004026805.1 of Lasiurus borealis. Lineage (NCBI taxonomy): Eukaryota > Metazoa > Chordata > Mammalia > Chiroptera > Vespertilionidae > Lasiurus > Lasiurus borealis. The sequence continues at coordinate 26,554 of PVJN01020455.1, forward strand.
CAGTAAAGAAAATAATATATAATTATGAAAGATATAATTAAATAACAAAAACACAATGAAGAGAAACAAAAAGCATCAATTATACAAGATTAAAAAAATCCCTTTATAATTTTTATAAAAATATATCTCTAATCTTGTGTTTCCCAAGAATAAGTATAATCTTAATTCCATCATCATTTAATCTGTTAAATAATCTTTCTCCAAAGAGTGAGCTTCATAAACAAAAGTAACACATTTTATTAATACCTTAATATCAAGTAAGTAAATATAACCAAACACCGAAAATCAATGGACTTTTGGAAAGTATAAAATAATTCTAATCACATTAGAAGAGTTTACTAAAATGTCAAAATGGTCTCCATTGTGCTGTCATCATTGCCTTCAGGACAATGAGCTCACTGGCTTGGTCAGGACCAGACCAGTACTTTTCTGTTCAAAGGAACAGGGACAGGTTGGTATCCACTGGATTCTGCTTGAGGCAGAAACAAACTGGAAATTATTGCGAAGCTGTTTCTATGTTTATTCTTGCTCCTAAAACAGTGTAAATAATAGAACTTACCTTAAAAGAAAGGGACAGTATTTAATAAGAAAAGAACAGTTAGAAACTCTCTGTTTTATAATATTGGCAGGTTAGGCCTACTAAATTTTTTTGGAAAAGTTTATTTTATTGAGGTAAGAACACTTAACATGAGATCTATCCTCAATTTTAAACGTATATGAAATTAACTTTTGATAAGAAAAAAGATATTAGATTGACATTTATCAGGTATGAGTGATGTTAAAACATAAGTCTGCAATTTGCTCCAGTTTGTGTCTATAACAGGTATTAGCCAGAATTTTGCAAAAATATCTTTTGAATTTTCCACTAAGATCATACAAGTAGAAAAATAATAGATGTCTTTTTACATTTATGAACACTTTAAGAAATATACAAGTACAAAATTTCTGGTGCTGCTAAATTTCTGAAATATGGTTTTATCTCTGTGCTACCCTAAGTGTTGATAGGAGGTGAACACAGTGACTAAGAGCATGAGCTTTGACATCAGACTCTCAGTTATTCTTGGAAAAACTAAGTTATTTTGGCTCGTTCTTAAAATCTGTTTTCTCATTAATAAGATGCGAATAATTGCACTACCTGCTTCATATGATTCATATGAGGATTAAATGAGATAATACCATTAAAAATTTAGCAATGCCTGATGTATACACAGTAAGAAAATGTTAATTATTAAAATGTGACAAGGTTATGAAAAGTAGTCATTCTCTATCAATTAAAGACATTAAAGCATTTAAAAAACTATTTAAGGCTTTCAAAACTAGTACTCTTAAGATTAAAAGACAGAAATCTCAGAGGGAAGGCAAGGGTAGGGGGTAGGTGGGGAGAGATTAACCAGAGAATTTATATGCATATATGTATACCTATGGACACAGACAACAGTGTGGTGAAGGCCCGGGGTGGGAGAGGGCAGGGTGGAGGGAGTTAAAGGGGGAAAAGAGGGGGACATCTGTAATATTTCCAACAATAACTTTTTTTAAAAGATTAAACCTTTTGATAAAACAGGGAAAGATGCTCAACCAAGCAAAAACTTACTTTATGGCTGCATAATAAAATGTTCCAAACCAAACACTAGAAGTTATTAGATGCACTGGAATCAACACTTTTCCATATTGTCTAAAAGTTTTCTTAAATCGCTGATACAGGCTAATAGATTTGTCTTGTAAAGGATCAGTTTCTTCCTTTTTTCCTGAAGGCGTTCCTGGAGATGTGGTACTGGATGACATAACCCTCTTAGAGGAAGTATCTTGCTCCCACTGTTTATAATGAAGAACCCCCAGTTGGGGTAAAGGAGCATCGAATGGCTTCCTTTCCTTCGCAGTGCACTGGGCAGCAGATAAATGCAGCCATTGTTTTTGAGGGACCTGTACCAAAATTACTCTGGATTCAGCTGTATACAAAAGTAATGGTCCCTTTATATACTGACAGTGTCCAAAAAGACCAGCTTTATGTGGGTCCATGCATGTCCTATGTGCCAGTTGGAATACAGTCCTTGGTACATTCCATTGCATTTTGAAGAATGGTGATGGATGGATTTCAGCTTCTATAGAGAATAGATTTAAAAATTAGATTATATAGATTTCCCACTTTAAATTAATCTACTTAAAAACAAGTCATTAATTATTAGGAAGTAAAACAAGACATTGCTACCAAATCCATGAAATTAATGTTATGGTATACAGTTGTAACGTAATGCAATTTTAAAATCTCATTAAAATACATCATTTAAATATGGTAGAGTAAATGAGTCTAGCAGACATCATGGATATTTGTTGGGCTCTATTATTCTACAAAGAAGCAGTATAGCATAATGGAAAGAAATCTTAAGATCTGGAAGTAAGAGATCTGGGCCCTAACATTATGGGGACATAATTCCATGCATTTCCCTGTTAGTAAACAAGCTCATGTCCACTAGTGAAATGATTACTTCACAGGTTATTATAGGAATTATATGAAAATTCTGATGTAAACATGCTTTTGTAAATTAACAAGCATCATATAAGTGTTAGTTATTACAAATGTTAAGATCTGATGAGTATCACTTATCCTATAATGCCTTTAGACTAAATTATGTAAGTCTGTAAATCACATGTTATTGGCTGGTGAAGAGATGGACTTTTCCAGATTATCTATAATTTTTTGTCAGGAAAGTTAAAATGTAATTTTAAAGGAACATGGGTTTTGGAATAAAATGTACCTAACGGAGTTAATAGTGGTATTATTTTGAGAAAATTAGTTGGCCTCTCTAGATACAGGTTTCCCCACTGGTATGATAGAAATTTTGTATGTATTATTATATAGCAAATTAATTCCCCTCTCTTGGCATCAGGAAGTGCCGCTAACCCCTAATCTCCACCCTCTCCCATACTTGTTAACTTACTACTTCTGATAATACATTGAGAATAGATGATCTTACTTTTTTAAATTGTATACTAAACAAGAGTCGATGAGAATTCAGTTAGCACCCGAATAAATCAGCACTCCAATAAATACAGCTACTCCACTACATTTTACACAAATATTTGTTTTCTCAGTACTATTATCAAATAAAATCATCCACTAATGAATTGTTCTCTATAAAATGAATCCTGACTAACCCCTCCCTAATTAATAATTAACATCAGTTCCTATCAAGCTCTCACAGATCATCGAACAACACAAAGCAAATGAGTTGCAAAATGAAACTGAAAATGTCTCAAAATTAGCAGGCTCCCAGGAAGTCTTCAAAGGTGATACTAGAAATTGCTACAGACAAAAGAAAATCAAAGTAACAGTCTGAAGAATCAGACTATTTAACAACAAATATGAAAAGCTACAGGTGCTTCAAATAAAGAATATTAAATAAGTAATTATTTACAAAACTAACTTCACTTATTCTGAAAGCCAAACATGCTAAAAAGGCTCCTGCCTTAAGAACTATGCACTAGATATTTCCTCTGCAAGGAAGTCTTTTCAAGTTAGCAAGTCTTCCCACAAGTCTTTGTTCAATGGTACCAGCTCCCTGATGCCTCCTTTGTCCATTCTATTTAAAATTGCAACACTGCTCCCAATCCCCTCTTCCAGCCCTGACATCCATCCCTATCTTCCTCACCTTGCTCTATTTGTTTCTTCTTTCATAGCACTTATCTTCTAACATCCTATATAATTTACTCATTTATTGTATTTACTACTTACGGTCCCACAAGGACAGAGATGTATTGTTTTGTTTTTCCTGTTTAGTTTACTGCTGCACCCCAAGCCCCTAAAACAAAGGCTGCGTGGCACATAGGAGGCACTCAATAAATATTTGTTTAATAAATAATTCAATAAAGCCAACCCCCTCTTCCCTTTAAAAACAAACCAGTTATGAGGAGTGAGTTTTCTCATCTTTAGCCTTCCCCCTTCCAGAGTTACCTGCATCCACATCCACCCAAGAATCCATTAACTTTTCCTCAGAAAATAAAACTGTCCCTAGAAATAGGTCCCTCTGTAATATCTGCCCAATTTCCAATTGTCCTCACTACATTCTAGGATCCCCATATCAGTGGCAGCAGTTCCTGCCGCCATTCCTGACCCACAGAGAAGAGCAATCAGAGAACTCTTCACAGATCGCCAAGTATGCTGGGCTCCTCTCACAAAGTTACTTCTCAAAATCACGGTGAAATCACTTCCAAAGGTGGGTGAGCGGGTCTTACAAGATAAAGCCCCTCTATCATCCCAGTCTCTCTGAGATCCTTGCTTTTATAGTATACCAGGGCAGGTCTGGCATTTCAACTTCATTTAGCATAGGTCACCTTTGGTCCATGTTCCAGCCAAACCACCAAACTGTTAGAGCCCTTTCTAACTTCCCTCTCCCCCTGAGCTGTAACAGTGAATACAGAATCTCTGCTTAGTGGTTCTGTATCAATAAATTCAGCGTGATTTAACTTTATGTTTCTTTCACAAGTATTCCACACTTTGATACCCATCCCCACACATATTCCCCAGAGATCTATTTGTGGCGTTAAAAAAGAAATCGGTTTTTAAGAGTGCAGCACACCTCTTCATGGGTCACACTTTGCAGCTGACCCTTGGAGGCCTGCTGAGACTGAAGTCCAGTTATAGGTCTAGAAGCAAGGAAGAGTGGTAGGGGCGCAGTTCTTGAGAATCAGCAATATCTTGCCAGGCAATTACCTCAGGAAAGGCCATTTCAGGTTTTCAGTCAAAGCATGTTAACTCCTCAAACAAGTCGCAAAAAAGACTGATCAAAATTTAGGGGCTCAGTACCCTATTCCAAATTTGAGGATCTTATTCCTTCCCAATCAGTGCCCTCATTTTAACAGCAGACACATAGATTGAGAATTCATTTTGCATTATAATTCAGCCACTTTGGTTTGGTTTTCAGCAATCTCAGCTCTGTAGCTGGAGGGGATGGGCGGGGGAGGGGGTTAGGGTTTCTTTACAGAGAACACAGAAACTTTCAAATCAATTATGCAGAGCTTGAGCTGGGAACTTGAAGACTTGAGCTCATCCTTTTCTTTCCCCAACATAGAAGCAACCAGTCTGTCTCATTAGACTTAATTTGACAAAAATGTTTTTAGTCATCAAATACATAGTCATCCAGAACCCTGTCTTTACCCTAGCCATTTTGCCTCAGTGGATAGAGCACTGGTCCTCAGACTGAAGGGTCCTGAGGGTTTTGATTCCCAGTCAAGGGCACGGACGGACCCTGGCTGCCGGCTCTATCCCGCATGCAGAAGGCAACTAGTCAATGTTTCTCTTTCAGTGTCCCTCACCTTCCCTTCCACTCTCTAAAATTCAATGGAAAAATACCCTCGAATGAGGATTATCAACAACAAAAAAACAGAACCTTGTCTTTTGTAAGTATTTAAGTAGCAGTATCCACTGGTAGCCATTACTGCCTTTAAATCTAATCAGATTTGGGAACCAATTACAGAACACCATAACCAATTCAGATAACTCATTCTTTTAAAACTAATTTTTTAAAATTTATTTTAGAGACAGGAAGTGGGATGGGGGAGAGAAAAAACATGGATTTTTGTTCCATTTATTTATGCATTCATTGGTTGATTCTTGTATGTGACATGACTGGGGATTGGACATGCACAGATAACTCATTCTTTTTTAAGGTTTTTATTGATTTGAGAGAAAGAGGAAGGGAGGGGGAGAGAAACATAGCTATGAGAAAGAAACAGATTGGATGCCTCTCATAGGCACCCAATAAGGGATCGAACTCCAAACTTGGGCATGTGCCCTGACCTGGAATCGAACCTGTGACCTCTCAGTGCATAGAAGGACATTCGATCAACTGAGCTACATTAGCCAGTGTGTAACTCAGTCTTAATTCTGTTCCTCTAGAACAAGCATGTCAAACTCAAAGGCTAACACAGGTCAAATAAACAGGATTTAAGTTTATGTGGGCCGAAAAAAACAAACAAACAAACAAAAAAACCCAAAAGCTTCAATTTTCATAGAAATATAGGTTTATTTTGATAGAGACATGCTGAATACAGAGGGCTGAAATAAATGAGTGATCACCAACATAAAATAATAGAACTTTTTTTTCATAATATATTACTGATTTCATAAAGAAAGGGAGAGGGAAAGAGAGAGAAACATCAATGATGAGAATTATTGATTGCCTGCCTCCTGCATGCTCCACACTGGGGATCAAGCCTGCAATCCAGGCATGTGCCCTTGGCAAGAATCAAACCCAGGACCTTCAGTGCACAGGCCAGTGCTCTGTCCACTGAGCCAAACTGGCTAGGACAAATAATAGAACATTTTAATAAAAATTAATATTTTTTCTTGAACATTAACTTACCAGACACTGAATAACTGCATAAATTAATAAGCATAATGCAAATAAACCTATTTTTCTTTTTCTCCAAAAGCCAAATATTTCCTGTTGCACACACCAAACAAGTCAGTCCAATGCTTGTGTCTAAAAGGGAATTGCAAGTCTAATGGCAATCATCTGCTAAAATATTTGCTGCTAGTATTAGTGGAGAGAAATGGTATGCCTGCACATAAGGCAAATAAATGCAACACGATTATAGTAATCAGTCATTAGCGAACAATGTTCGTTATTAATACCTAGAGACCCAGTGCACTAAATTTGTGCACTCGGAGGGGGGGCCTCAGCCGGGCCTGTGCCCTCTCGCAGTCAGGGAGCCCTCGGGGGATATTTGACTGACAGCTTAGGCCCAGAGGGAACGGGCCTAAGCCGGCAGTTGGACATCCTTGATGCTGCTGTGGAGGCAGTATGGTAGAGACTCCTGCCACTATCGCTGTGCTCTCCAGCCAGGAGCCTAGCTTCTGGTTGGGTGCGCAATGACTACCAGGGGGAAGCTCCTGTGTTGAGCGTCTGCCTTCTGTTGGTCAGTGCACATCATAGCGACAGGTCGTTCTGCCATCTGGTCAATTTTCGTATTAGCCTTTTATTATATGAGATTATATATAACAGGATATTGTAAAAATTAAGTTACAAAATTTTTATTAAATCATTTCTTACATACTATTATATTGGCTTGGCTGCAAAATTATTCGTTGGGGGTCGCATGTGGCCTGCAGACTGTGAATTTGGCCTGCTTGTTCTAGAACCAGCAGTACCAAAATCTGACACAGATAGGGTTCTCAAAAAATACAGCACTAATAGGAGAAAATATATACATAAATCTACTTAGCTCTCTTCAGATAAATATTTGTATCTGTTACAAATCTATTAATTATTTATGAGATGGATAAATATAGATTTCTTTCAAGGAACTAGCTCACACACTTGTGAGGCTAGTTAACTCTGAAAATGTGTAGGCAGAGTTGTAGTCTAGAAACACAAGCAGAAATCAATGCTGCAATGTATATATTTTTAAATATACCTTTACTGATGTCAGAGAGCAAGGAGAGGGAGAGACAGAAACATCAATGATGAAAGAGAATCGGCTACCTTCTGCATGCCCCTTACTGGGGGCATCTCAGGCATGTGCCCTGAACAGGAATTAAACCTGTGACTTCCTGGTTCCTGGGTTGATGCTCAAACACTGAGCCACACTGGCCAGGCAATACTGCAATCTTGAGAATTTTTTCATCTTGAGACACATCAGTTTGAAATTAAGGCCTTCAATTGATTTGATAAGATCCACCCACATTATTAAGGGTAATCTCCTTTACTTAAAGTCAATTGATTTTAGATGTTAGTCACATTTTCAAAATACCATCACAATAACACTTAGTGTTTGATTCAATAACTAGCTACTATAACCCAGTTAACTTACAAAACGAATCTCTATACATAATAAACTTAGAGATTTCTTAACCAATCTTACTTTCAACTTTTAAACCTTTTAAACAAGACTATCTTATGTGACCCAAAAGGCAATAAAATTTCAGTAGGGGTACTTTGTGAGTGGACTGGAGGGACAGTCCTTCCTCCAAGACATTTTAAAGAAACAAACCTTACATAAACCACCTCTCTTTCCTACCTCCAAGAACATCATTTTTAGGAAGCTACAACATTGTATCTACATTTTAAAAACTATGTTTATATTTCAAAAATGCGATCTTTGCTCTGGTAGATTTTGCTCAGTGGTTAGTGTCAAGAGTGCTGATAAAAGGGTGGTCGGTTCGATTTCCCTGTCAAGGCATGTACCTAGGTTGCAGGTTTTATTTGGGGCCTGGTTGGATCATGTGTGGGAGGTAATCAATCAATGTGTCCTTCCAATGTTTCTTTTTCTCTCTATCTCCCTTCCGTTCTCTTTAAAAATCAAAGGGAAAAATATCTTCTGGTGAGGATTTAAAAAAAAAAAAGTCATCTTCGACTCTACACCAGAAATACACTTTAAAATTGCAAGTCAGTGTTCTAACTTGAGAATGAATGACTTAAAAAGCAGAATGGTAACTATTAAATCAGTTGCTTGCCTTTAACCAGAAAACTTACAAGTTGCTACTTCATTTCTTTCACTGATGAAATATAATTCAAACGAGGAGAAATCTAAACCAGGTGGTGTGAGTGGGTGAATAGTGAGCCAAATAATCAAAACAGCAACATAAAGCAATCTTAAAATAGGTTGAAATAATTAGTCTGAATTTTTATAACAAGATGATTTTTGAAGAACTTTTTTTTGGCAATTCATTCAATTAGCAAGTACCACTATGTGCCAAGCACTATTAAAACATTCAGGTTAAATTCCTGAACAAAATGATGATCCTGTCTTGGAGGATCTTATCCAACTATATTTTCTCTAAACATTTAACATCAAGCATTAAAAATTATCAAAATATTTTCTGAAAATCAACTATTTGTCAGTCAATTTCTAGTTCTGAGTTTGGCATTCTAAGCAGGGACTGTTTCATTATTAGCATAGAGTCTGGTCTTTGAAGCTAGACTGCCTAGGTCCAAATCCTAGTTCCACTAATTCCCAAACGCACAACCTTGGCCAAGTTATTTAACCTTCATCTTTAACACAAAAATAACCATAACTATCCCACTGGATTATGTAAGAATCGAATGACTTCAAATGTGTAAAGCACTTAATCTGGCTCTCACACAGAAGGTATTAAAATACTAGCTATTTTATTTTTAATTCAAGAAAAACAGATATGATACATGTAATAGTGGGAAAAAATAACACCCAGCAGCAACTTTCAAAACATTTTTATCGGCCCACTTACTCCCTCCATTATTATTATCAGGGGTTTTTCTATTCTCAATTGACATGACTTCCAGTTGAGCTTTATAAAAAAAAAAACAAAAAAAAAACTACAAAACGTGAGCTCTACATATCTCATGCACAACATCAGCCCAAGGTGGAGTTTGTGTAAACACATGGGAAGAAGCTTTTAACCTAATAAGAAAATTAAAAAAAAAAATTTTCCCCCTAAAATTATTTATGTTAAAAATAGGCCTCATTCATTCTTGGTCCGAAGTTTATAAAATGCCCTCATTTTAGAAGTGACAGGGCTGTAAAGGAAGTATATGCT
>PVJN01020456.1:5127-36066 GCA_004026805.1 Lasiurus borealis
CTCATCCTGGATCAGAAAAACCAATGGGACACAGGACTGGCTAGGAACGCTGTCTTGCTCCAGACTGCCATCCAATCTCTTTGATAAAAGACTGCTCCTGTCTACGGCGTCACCAGAAACCCAACTCACGATGGCCCCAGATGAAATCGTTTTAAGATCTTGTCCAAACCCGAGGTCCCCGGAAGATGCACATTTGTGGAAACGTGCAAATTCTGAGGCCCACGCGCGGGCAAGGTGACCTGCGGGAAGCGCTTCTCCCGAGGCCGTGGATAATCACCCTCCTGGCCTCCGATCGTCTCCGGGAGCCCGGGTGCTGTAATTTTCCACTGTTATTGTTCTGCTGGTCTGTATTTTAAAAAGCGGTTTGGGTTAAATTAGATCATTTGTCTTGCCAGTAGTTTTCCAAGCCACGCTTTATTTTCTCAAGGATCTATAGTGCTCTCGACGAGACACCCTCGCGCTGTTTGGCCGGCGCTCCAGCCAAGAACTTGACACCCACACACGAGGTTGTGGTTAGAGAGAGGAGCAGGCAGACGAAGGCTGGCCTCCTCGCCGTCCCGGGCCTGGCTCCGGGGGGCGGTGTCCATATTTAGTGCTTCCCGAAAACCCGGAGGCAACACAGGGCAAGGCCAAAACATGACACTCGGGTTACTTCCCAAACCTGGAGAGGAGTTTCTGTAAAGAACAGATACACGACTAGACAGATACGAAGTCCAGCTAACTCGGTTTTCTCCTGTGGGTTTCTCCTTCGCCTCAGGGGGAAATAAAAGCATTTTGCCTTTGACCTCATCATCTGGAAATAGGTTAGTTCATTCGATAGGTTGCAGGGACATAGGACCCTCCTCAAATCCTCTGGAGTTTTCATGCAAACATAAAGCCTCTTCACCTAAATTTAACTTTCATTCAAGACGGACGGAGGCTTGATAGGGAAGAGATATGACGATGAACATCCTACTGTGCTTAGTAAATCCCCCCAAGTTTCCTGTGCCACTTAAGACTCTTTACTTATTCCTCACCTTGAGATCGCATCTTTATTACAGAAATGCCCATACTTCTTTACATGTATGAAGTTAAAGGATCCCTAAATGATAGTATTTCTTAGCTAATATCTCAAGATGATATCCATTCCACTTCCAAGCTGAGTTTTCAATGCTTTTATGTTGAAAAATAACAACACAACTTCATAAAAATAGTCTGGAATAGGCTCTGAGGTCCGGGGAGTTTTTGTGTGTGTTTCTTTCCTCCCTAACTTTCTCCCTGCCTGCTGATTACTCCAGCACCTTCCATTCAGCTGTGGATCTCCTAGCACCTCAAAGGCGCCATTCTGTTTTTCCGACTGTGACATTCGGAAGTGTCTTCTATTGCCTTCTATTGACATGTATGATGCATTCATAGGAAGAGAAGGAAAAGGAGAGGCCTACTTGCATTTGGAGCTCATGAAACCCAGTAAGCACAGCAACGACGGTGATGAGACTATCTCACTCACTAACGTTTGCCGAAAGCTCACTCTGTGACAACTGCCACTCTCAGATCTTCACTTCTCTCGACAGCCCTGTGAGGCTGGTACCACGATGTCCCAGCCTGCCGCTGGGGAAGCTGGGGCAGGGAGAGGCTAAGTCACTCTGCCTGCGTGACAGGAGCTGAGGAGAATCCAGACAGCTGACCTCAGGTCTTTTGATTATAACCATCACTCCATGACACTGAGACCAAGCCCTCTCTCCACTTTGCTTCAGATATTCCAGATAGTGTCAATCGCTCAGGTAAACAGAGGGGATTAGCTGATTAGATCAAAGACAACTTTTGGAGAGAGCCAAAATTATAAAAACTGCCGAAGGTCCTGAAGGGAAGATTATTTTTTCAACAGAAATGTGTAGCAAGTACTGCTCCTGCACATGTGGAAGACAAATGGAGTGAGACTGAAGGCATCACGCATTTGAGTTGTGACAAGAAAATGAGAAGAGAAGTCAGGTTACTTATGCTCTGCCATCGGCACCACCCAGCATGGGGACATGTACATGCCTGCGACCCCAGCCTCGCAGAGGCTGCCCTGAGCTCAGGCACCAGTGTGGCCCGATGCTCAGAGGCTCTGGACAGTGGACAAGGATGTTTATGGGCTTCTTTTATGCATGGGAAAATGCGTCACCCCAGTATCTACAACTTGTCCAAAAATTTTATTGGCTTCTCAGCTGCAGAATTCATTTATTTTTTGCTTGGGGTTCAGTTATGACTCGCTGCTGGCATTTATATGACTGGCACACATAAGTCTTGTGAAAGGTTTCGAAAGGTGTGGGGCTTTTGAACTGATTGCTTTTAGGCAGTGGTTGCAAGAGAATAAAAACTGGACATTAAACAGGTCAGTCCATCTAGTCCACGGATGTTCTATACCAGTGACCTATGTACACACACACAGACATGCACACACATGCACAGGCATACGCACACACCTGGAAAGGAATCCCGACAAATCTCAGGCAGACGATATTTCATGTGACAAAGCTGTCTTTGGTGTTTGCCTGGCAGAAGCCTCCAGAGAGGTCCCTGTGACCGCCTCAGAAGGGTGTCTATCAAAACAGCAGAGCTACAACCAAGACTCTGATAGTTTAAAGTAAAAAAAAGTGACTTCATTAATGCACTCATTTCCATATATTTTGATCAATTAGAATCAAATTAAGTCATCAAAATAAATGAAATGCCAAATTCCTGCTGTGTAACCACCCCACCAAGTAACCACCCCAGAAAGTGAACATTGCTATGTTATTGGCACACTTTTCACAATACCTGGGATGAGACCTCTTAGAAGAACTCCCTCTGTTCGTCTCGCTTGAAATATGCCATGGTTTCCAACAGCTTTAAAAACAAGGCTGAATACTAGAAGCTGTGTGCCAGCCAAAAGACAGTTGTAAAACCCCGACCTGGGGCAGGAGAAAAGAGGAATCCTCTCTCTCTTGACACTCTGTCCTGCTGCTGCTGACTTAAGGTGGCCCACTTCCACCTTTTTCCACTTTAGCACCTAAATCATGACTTATTTAAACAGGTAAAACAAATATTCTAACTCAACCTGACTAGAGCAGAAAGGCACCTACGCAGGGTCAGAGAAAGCTTCCTGGAGGCTGACAATGGCCCCCCTTGAATTTCCTCACTGAGCTACCTCTTAATACCAGCTGAAATGCCATCCTCTGAGATCAAGGTCAAGTCTTCCCTCCCCCAATCACTCTTAGCCACAGGACAGCCCCTGTTATAGGTCATCACTTATTTATCCATAGAACTGTTTCATTCATTCAAATATACTGAGTAAGTATGGCTACTGGCATGGCACCATGCTCTTTATCGACCAATGAAGACAATACGGAGGTCAAACACGTGCTAACCTTTAATGACCACCAGGTCACACACATTAGTCAGTGAAGAGCACAGGGCCAGGCCAACAGGACACACTCCCTGCATATATCTGAATCTTTCTTTATATTCCTCACAAATCTTAGAACTGGGGGCTTGAATGAATTGTTACTCACTGGTTAACTGTCGTAAGGACCAGGGCAGTTTTGTATGACAAGAAGGACAGATCTGAGAACCTGAAGATGAAAAGAGTGGTGGGTGGGGAAGCCAGTTATAAAGGCTGAGAGAGGTAAACATAGAAAGGCCATCAGAGAAACAAGTGTGCTAAAATATAAACACAACACTACAGCCACTCAAATCATATAGACAGCAGGCTGAAAGGGGCCAATGGGAGAAAAAAGGGGACATATGTAATACTTTCAACAACAAAGAATTATTAAAAAAAAACACAACAAGTCATATAGACAAGACAATAATTCTAATCGATCAAATGGGTCCAAAAGGGAACTTCTGAACAAAAACGTATGGAATGTGACCTAAATATCTGTGCAAAAGAAAAAAAAATTAGGTTTAACTCTTTTAGGATAGCCACGTCTACACTCATCTGCCATTGCCTATAACAGCATTTATATAAGAATTCAGAATCATTCCAACCTCAGTGTTAAGATTCTTGTACCACGTCTCATGATCTTGAGCTTCCTTATGGGTTAAAGGCGGCTTTTTAAAAAGTAAATTGAATACTCCCACAGCACATTTCAATTATTGTAGTCTAGTTCAATTGCCCTAAAGTTATGTTGTTTTTCCAAAGGGGCAGTGATTCAGAAGACCCTTTTCTAGAAATTCTTTGAAGTGTTCAGTGTCTTGACTTGGTAAACTCTTAACACTAAAGAAAAAAAAAAAAAAACAAACTAAACCTTTCTTCCTATTTTACTGGGAATAAAAAGGAATTTTCCAAGGTTATTTGTTAAGTTTCTAAATGATATAGTGCAGATTTTTTAAATTGCACTATAAGGACAAAAATAATGGTTACTCTGGACTTCGATTAGTAAATAGATTTTCTCATATAAAATTTGTAACTCTGACAGTAAAATTTAATCTGTTTTAAAATAAGCTTTATAATTGCTCAATACAGAATATGATGCTTCCTCACAAATTAAAATGCATTCAGATTTTCCCCTTGGTCTTTCTAAAAAGACTCTTTCTACAAAACAAAAGATACTTCTCTATAATTACTCACTTCTATGTAAAGATAAAAGTATGCTAAATAGAGAACGTAGGACATAAACTCTTACATCATGCAATTTCTAACCCTCTCAAACACATATGCATTTAAAACTCATCCCACATGACTACTACATGTTTTCGGGGCTGATGCAAAAATTGAAGAAGTCAAAGAGAAAAACACCGACCAGGGAAAAACAGGAAGTCCCAACTTTGAAAGAAAAACTCATTCCACCTTCTATGCAAACCACTAGAAGATTAGACAAACTAAGTATTTGTTGACATTGGCTGCAAATTTTGCAAAGGAATAGAGCTTTAAAAATATTCCGGAAGGAGACTCAAACTCTCTTTTTGACTGCTTCTTTTCGCCTTCTTTCCTTTTGTAAAATATCTTTCAGAGGAACTGCTAAGTAGAAACCTCAGATTATCCTCAGGTTCCTCCCTGTATAGATGAGCAGAGGTGTAGGAAGCTCTGACTGTTGCCAAGCAACCTCTTAAGCAGGTATAGGGGTCTATGCTGGGCATTTTTCTCCTGAGTTGTCACTTTTCATAGGATCCTCTGAGAACCCAGCACGGTAGGGAGGCTCAGCCGTTGTGGAAGATGGGGAGACGGAGGCTCATAGAGAAAAACGGAGCTATTAGTAGCAGAGCTGCTACTTTGGCCTCTAAATCCAGCAGGGGACTCTGGAAAGCATGTGGGCCATCTGTTTAGATCTGAGCTTCCTCCGGATTAGCTGTGTGATCTTGGACACAGGACTTTATCTCTCTGTGACTCAGAATAGCAGAATAGGAATGATTACCCAAATCTGTCTCCTGGAGGACAGACTTCAGGATTAACTGCGATTATGTGGGTGCCGGTGCTCAGTACCAAAGGAGGCATGTCATCAACCCCCTCTCCCTCCTCCAATTAGAAGATCGGCCGAAACCGGTTTGGCTCAGTGGATAGAGTGTCGGCCTATGGACTGAAAGGTCCCAGGTTTGATTCTGGTCAAGGGCATGTATCTTGGTTGCGGGCACATCCCTAGTAGGGGACGTGCAGGAGGCGGCTGATCAATGTCCCTCTCTCATTGATGTTTCTAATTCTCTATCCCTCTCCCTTCCTCTCTGTAAAAAAATCAATTAAAAAAAATTTTTTTTTAAAAGAAGAAGATCGGAGGGAGATACAATGTTTGGGTGTGAGTCCCTGACCTAGAGCACAGACCCTGACACATCAGAGACACCCAAGCCCCCAAGCGGCCTCAGGATGCAGCTCTGGTTCAGGGCAGACTAAACTTTAAGAAACTCATAGATACAGACAGCAGTACGGTGGTTACCAGAGGGAAGGGCATGGAGGGTAAAGGGGGACAAATATATGGTGTCAGAAGATGATTTGACTTTGGGTGGTGGGCACACAATGCTGTATACAGATCAGGTCTCCTAGAAATGTACTTACAACTTATATGATCTTATGAACCGATGTCAGCCCAATAAATCTAATTTATAAAATCAGCCCTAAAGACCTGTGGCAGGTCTAAATGTCTTCTTGCTTTTTAGAATAGCCACAGCCAGTGGAGTGATTCCAGGCAAAAACGACTTCCCTGATGAATGGGGTCACTCCCACTTGGCCCCTTAGTGTGGTCCGGTGGGGACTGGGTATTGGACGAGCTCAGTTTTGCAGAAGTGACCAGGGGACCCAAACTGCCTGAGCGTTCGTGCCTTTCGTCAGGAGGGAGCAGAGGGGCAGCAAGGAAAGAGATAACGGTGGTATCTGCTTTGTGATTTCCATGAAAAAACAAAAAACAAAAAACTAAGACACAGATTCAACGAAGTGGTTCTAAAAGCACCTCCTACACCACGTGCAGGTGCTGCCCAGCCAGGCCCCTCCAGCTTTAATAGCCCCGCCTGTCCCTCCTTTTCTTTTTATAAGCGTGGTTCCCCGGCTTCAAAGACTCAGCCTCCGTCAAAAGCAGCCGTAGCTAAGCAAAATCAAGCAACCTTCTCATGACGTAATATTTGTCCTCATTAGTCTGACAGCTTTAGAAGGAAATGTGCGCGCTGTGTGCCATGGACACGTTCAAAAGCAGCTTTTCAGTGACACCTCATTAAGCCAGAAGTCTACTCCAGCTGCTGGGATCCTGGGGAGGCTGCTCAAAGGAGAGCTGGGTGTGGAGGGTCAAGCGGGTTCATGTAATCTTGATGCCAAAATGGGGCGTTTGGGACCGAGTTCTCCTTGTCTCGCACAATCAAAGAATAAGTTCGTGGACAAAAGGGTAAGCGAAAGCGAAGTTTATTGAGAGAGAGAGAGAGAGAGAGAGACTCCCTCTAGCATGGAGGGGACCCAAGTGGGTTGCCCTGGAAACTATCTATGGGTAAGGTATATGCCCTGCTGGCTTTTGATTGGTTCTTACAAAGAGGAAACTCTCAGTCTATTGGTTATTCCCAGTTGGGTTGTCCTAGCAGCTCCCACCTAATTGGGTCTACTTTTCCTTCCCACGGTCCCATCCCTGACTACCTAACCCTCCTCCATTTCCTTAATCCCAGGCCTGGGAACTTAGATTAGATGAGATAAGCAATAGGAAAGACCTTGAATTTGTGAGGGGAGAGTTTATGAAGAGGGATTTGGTAGGAAAGTGTGAAATGAACTGCAATGTCCAGAGAGTAGTTAGAAAACTATCCCTTGCCGAAACCGGTTTGGCTCAGTGGATAGAGCATCGGCCTGCGGATTGGAGGGTCCCAGGTTCGATTCTGGTCAAGGGCACATATCTTGGTTCCTGGCACATCCCCAGTAGGGGGTGGGCAGGAGGTAGCTGATGGATGTTTCTCTCTCATCGATGTTTCTAATTCTCTGTCTCTCTCACTTCCTCTATTTAAAAAAATCAATAAAATATATTTAAAAAATAAAAGAGAAAAAGAAAAAGAAAACTACCCCTTGCCACAGAGCCCCAGGGAACAGGTGTGGCATCCAGGACCTGAGGCATTGGTGACAGGAAAGAAAGTTGGGAGCCAACATTTATTTTGAGGTAAGAAATAAGGTCTGTTTCTCATCTGCCTCGAACACCCGGCTCCTGAGTCAGTCTTCCTGAGGGCGGGGCCTGTCTCCAGAGTGTCAATCAGCATTAGTTGTCTGGCTGAGATGCAGCAGGGCTGTCACTGCCTGTAGCTTGGGCACCGGTGACACAAGCTGGAAACAACACCTGGGACTACCCATTCTCCAAGTCATGTAAAATGAAAATAAAACAATACTTCCTTCCAACGAAGCCTCACATGGAAGAGGTGTACTTCCTGCCTCAGTTTAAAGGGGAATATAAGCCACAGGGAAGAACATTTGGCCTCAGTCTCTGGAGGCCTTGACCCTGACATCGGAGGATCCTGGACATGAAAAATGGCCACAGGCAGTGGTTCTCAACCTTCCTAATGCCGCGCCCCTTTAGACAGCTCCTCATGTGGTGGTGACCCCCAACCATAAAATTATTTCCATTGCTACTTCATCGCTGTAATGTTGCTACTGTTATGAACTGTAATGTGAATATCTGACAGGCAGGATGTATTTTCATTGTTACAAATTGAACATAATTAAAGCGTAGTGATTAATCACAAAAACAACATGTAATTATATTGTGAAATATTTATTTCTAATTACAAACAAATGAAATTTTATCTTGAATCGTGGTGTAGCATTGGGTAACAGTCTTAATATGACAACAGTAAACTACATTGCTACACCTAGGAGCAGTCTGTTGGTTCCTAAGACCATGGGAAATAGGTGTTTTCTGATGGTCTTAGGCGACCCCTGTGAAAGGGCCGTTCTACCCCCAAAGGGGTTGAGACCCACAGGTTGAGAACCACTGGCCACAGGGATATGGTGAGTTGCTGTAGACTAACTATACTTTGTCAGTCAGCCGGTATGCAAGGATAGCTCACTGATCACACCCGGTATGCAAGGATAGCTCACAGGACCCGTTGACCCCCACCACTAAGTGCCCCTTGCCTTTGGTGGCTTTGCCCTGAGAGGCTGTGCCCATGTAGACCTGGCAGCTGGTAAGGACTGCAGGGCCTCAGGGCAATCCAGCAGCGCAATTCCCGCTTACGTGGTCTGAGACGCACAGGGATGAAGAGGCAGGATGAACAGGAAAGGGCCCGGGGCCAGAACCAGGACAATGACAGCACAGGGGGACAGGGAGTAAGACGGTCGGACAGGCGATGGCAAGAGGGGGCCCTGTGCTCTTCTTGCCTTCGCTGGGCCTGCTCCTCACCTGAGACACCCAATCCCAAGCAAGTTTGCCGGGAAGCTTGTCGGTGACGACCCAGTGGCCTAGGGTGCTGGGTGACCTCGGGAGAGGCAGCGAGCCGGGCCCTGGCCAGAGTGCTTCCCTGCCCCGTCTGCTCTCTCCCTCCTCATCCGCCATCATTGCCTTCCTTTGTTCCTGACGCTGAACAATGACCCGGGTGGCCGCCCACTGGGGGAAAAATGTGTCTCTCTAAGTGCGAGAAGTCCTGCGAACCAACGATGCATTGGCGTCTGCAAAGCAAATGTCTGTGCTAAGCCGACCCTTATCTGATGGCGAAGTTCTGTTGGGATAAACAGAAATATCTCTGGGATCTGTTTACACTGTGAGACCCAGCTCCCGTGGGACGGAGAAGAAGTCAGAGCCACTGCACAGCTCTGTTCTCTGGAGCAAAAGATGATGGGCGTGTGGACGCCGGGAAGTCCTGGCGGTTTCAGGCAGGGAAGCCTGCGGGGAACCAGCCGGTTCTGGGGCCGCAGGGCCTATGAACGACACTTATTTTAGCCCCCGGGGATGGAGGCCTGAAAGAAGCCAGATTATTAAAGCTGGAAGGGTCACCTGCAGCCTGGCCTATGAATCCACACTGTGGCTGCATTGGGATACACTGAAAGGAGGGGGCGGAACAGCAGAGAGAGGCCCTGACCGTGAATTGAAGATCTTTATGGGGCTTGTGGGGGGAGGAGGGAGAGGGAGATTCCCAATTAAATGCCCATTCTCTCCCTCTCCTTTCCTCTTTCTCTCCCTAATTACTTAATAGTTCTCCTTCCACGGAAAATCCTTTTGCTTACTCTTAGATCAGTGTAGAGACACATTTTCCCAGGGTTACGAACCGTTACACTGTGTAATGTGCTGTATTTTAGTGTTCTATTTCTTGGAGCCTTCTAGAGTTAAAGTTCTACTGCACACATTTTCATTATCAGAGTGGATCACAGTTGAAGAACATCCTTCTGACATATTCTTGCAAAGGAATTTGTATCCGTGCCTTTTGAGTGTAATTTGATGTACATATCTTGGAAAACTTAACAGAATCATTAGACTAAAGGTTGTGGTTTTTTTTTGTGTTTTTTTTTTAACCAGGTTGTTTTATTAACCTCCTTTCTTTATATAGGACCCTGTTCGATAAAGAAATTCTCTACTACCCTCCTGTAAACAAATTCCATTATGTCCACTCTCTCCCTAATGCCTCACCTGGTGATTACCAACACAAGTTCTGAAATACCTTAGGTTTGGAAATGTTTAAAAAATATATTTTTTAAAATATATTTTTTCTTTATTTTTTACAGAGAGGAAGGAAGAGAGATAGAAAGTCAGAAACATTGATGAGAGAGAGACATCGATCAGCGGCCTCCTGCACGCCCCACAGTGGAGATGTGCCCGCAAGCAAGGTACATGCCCCCGACCGGAATCGAACCTAGGACCTTTCAGTCTGACGCTCTATCCACTGAGCCAAACCGGTCTGGCCTCAGAGGTCCTTTTATGATGGATTCTCATCATCCTTGCACAACAGCCCCAGGAAGCGGGAGACTATCCAGGTTCAGCTCTTCTGAAGGTTAGTGCAGCCTTTCTGGCTGTAGGTATTTATCTGGGGTATCTAGTTTCCATGGAGTCCGTTTCAGACTTCTTTTAATTACCTTGATGTTGTCTATGGACCTAATCTACACGCGTCTTCTCTGTGCCAGACAGTAGCTCTCATTAGTTGATGGTATCAAAGGATGTATAAACCAATTTGTAGACAGTTCCAAGCAACAGTAAGTATATTACCCTACTCTGCCCACAGACAGTCAGGGCCGTGCTGACACGGGGCAGCACGTACTGCCAGATCTTTATGTAGATACCATGGTGCCCTCCTTAACCTGCTGTCGCTCAACAGGTCCTCTGGTAGCCTCTGGCCCCAACAGTCTGTGCTGCTGAGTATTCTGGTCACAATCAAGGTGGGGAGATACGGTAAACGTATACAATAGACATATGGTTATATACACGTGGGTGTGACTTCGTGCCGTAATTCTCAATTCTTCCAAACTGTGGCCATGTCTACACATTTATGTTTTATAAACACTAAAGGTACAAGCTGCTTAATTCAAGAGTTGTTGAATAGAATAAAACTTTTAATAAATGAAAGAGAATTACCCCCATGTAGTTCCTCTTTTCCCTCACTACACCTGCCCCCTATGCCCCCCCCAAAAAAAATAACCAACAACAAAACTCTAAACAACCCATCAATAAATATATTTGAGGGGTGGAAACAATCTATATAAGCCTACTGCTAGAACAGGATTAAAACAAGGGACTTAAGCCCAGCCAGTGTCACTCAGTGGCTGGGTGTCAACCTATGAACTAGGAGAGGGTTCCATTCCCAGTCAAGGGCACATACCTGGGTTGAAGGCTCGATCCCCAGGAGGGGGTGTGTAGGAGGCAGCCAATCAATGATTCTCTCTCATCTCTGATGTTCCTGTCTCTCCCTCGTCCTCCCCCTCTAAAATCAATAAAAATATGAACAATAACAAAACAGGGGGGCTTATGTTTTAAGTGGAATACTCATTGCAATTCAATAATTTTTAAATCACCAGTGGGTAATTATCTTGGAGTCCAACAGAACACTCCCCACGGCAGTGCCTGATGAGCGTTCGGTATGTGACCATCATTTGTGTTATGAACCCCACCCTTTCTCCGGAGGTCGGGGGAGTGCTCGCTGGGGCTTTGGCTGGAGGTCACCCTCCTGCGAGGAGGGCAGAGATGACTCTGTAGACCATTCGGAACGGAAAGGGCGAGATCCTGTGTGTGTTGTTCTTGGAGGCCCTTCCAGTGGGAATGGGCCGCGGTGGCTCTTCTCTCAGCTGTGATCTATCTTTGCTCATCTTCCGTTTGAACTGTCCTCTTGTGACCTCTTGTAAGTATAAAAGGGAAAGGCAGACAAGACAGTGGGCCCTTGAACTGGTCGGCACCTGACACGCTATCAAAGGAGAAAGAAAAACAAAGTACCTTTGCTCGGTAGAGCTCTGCCCTGTAGGAAGCCCGTGGGGTTTTAGATATGCAATCCGGACAGAACTGGTTGTCAGGCATGCGGAAGATACCGCTCTACCTAATAAAACGTCTTCTCGTTTCTTTTACTCCATGTGATGAAATGTTCCTCATGCCTCTTTCTTACCATCCCGGCACTAAGTCAACTACCCAAGTGCCAGCTACGGGTTCTGCTGCAGGGATGGCCATAATATCCCTTCTGTGTTATCGAGTCCGTACGCTGAGTTCATAAGATTAAGGATTCTAATATTCCTGAGCATGGTTTCTTTAGGTACCAGTTCTTAACCAGTTGTGAGAAAGTTAAGCCTATTAAAATATTTTCAATTTTTATGTGTGTCTTTACATGTACGTGTGGGAGAGTCATCTGCGAGACACACACACACACACACACACACACACACACACACACACACACATTTCAGAGAGGAAGGGAGAGGGAGAGAGAGGTAGGAACATTGATAATGAGAATCACTGACTGGCTGCCTCCAACATGCCCTCCACTGAGGATTGAACCTGCAACTTGGGCATGTGCCCTGACCAGGAATCAAACTGTGACCTCCTGGTTCATAGGTTGATGCTCAACCACTGAGCCACCAGCTGGGCTTAGATTATAAATCTTTAAAAAGCAGCCAAAACCGGTTTGGCTCAGTGGATAGAGCGTCAGCCTGTGGACCGAAGGGTCCCAGGTTCGATTCTGGTCAAGGGCATGTACCTTGGTTGTGGGCACATCCCCAGTTGGGGGCGTGCAGGAGGTGGCTGATCGATGTCTCTCTCTCATCGATGTTTCTAACTCTCTATCCCTCTCCCTTCCTCTCTGTAAAAAAATCAATAAAAAAATATATATATAAAAAGCAGGCACTGTGACTCCCTAGAGTAAGTGGCACAGGTAAGGGAAAAATGTTTGAAAGCTCTGATGAGATGTGTGATCCTCACAACAGAAAGCTCTAATCTTCTTCCCCCCTCCTATGTCCCCCCTCCCCAGGTTTGTAGGTCTTGAAGTAAACCGTGCATGAGATGAAATGATGCTTTACTAGGGAGAGAAAATACAGAAGTACAACCTACACTGTTCACGTATCACCCTCTGGTAGCACAGGCCTTCCAGGCTGCGGCCAGGAGCCTCTAAAGAAAACCTTGGACCTCTGGGGAGTTGGGCGGCTGACTCAACAGGAGGTTCCTTCCTCTGAGTCAGCTTGGCTCACTGTCCCCCTCGAGTGGGTGCTGGGCTCCCGAAGTCAAAACAGAATTAAGGTCTGAAACCAAGCTTTTGCTCTCAAAGGAGCCTAAACAGGAAGCTGGTTTTTGGATGCCAGCTGGCCTGCAGCCACAGACACGGACTCCGTTTCCAGCCTCTGGTGGCACGGCCGCCCGGTATTCTGATGTGCATCACCGCCAGCTTCTGAACCCTCTCCAAAGGCGGGGAGACGCGAGATGCAACCCTGAATTTCATGGGAGAGGAGAATAACCGGTATCAAGGCTTGTCAATGATTAACTTTTGAAACGACGAGCGGCACCTGATAGCACGGAGCAGGATTAACGATCACTGACTTTGAGTTTAAAGAACCCCAGTAACAAGACTAATGACAGTGACCTTGAATTCGGTGCCTGGCCATTTATTTCAGTGTTTTCAGGAATCTCCTGCAACACCAGGAAACTAAAGAGATAATTGCATATTACCTTCTCCTTTCGGTGCCCTCAGAATCCACCTCTTGTCTGCCCTCGCCTCCCTGCCTTATTATGCCTTGGTGAACTTCCTGTTTCTAAATTGCAAATTCTGCAAACATTTCGTAGGGGATCGAACCTTGTGAATCACCATCAAGGTCATTTTTTACCTCTTCTACACCAGATGGTAGCATAGGGCATTCATAAAGTTCCAGACTTTTCCATGGTGAGAAAATGTCGTGTTATTGAGAACTATGATTTCAACAGGACACGGCGGGTGAAGAGGGCAGGTGGGAAACACATGGACTATTAAAAGCCAAAGACAAACCATGTTCCTGTAATTACGGCTCCTGATCGGTCCAGCAACAGCCACACAGCCTCCTAAATAAGGGAACCCCACCACCCGGAGCAGCAGAGTGCGTTCTGAACTCTGCCTGGGGCTGGTAACAGGGCAGCCATTGGCTTTCCAAAGTCTCAGCTCTGCCTGTGAAATAAGCTCACCCACTCGTGCCTTTATTCGTACGTCAGAAAAAGACGGGGCTGACCAATGACCGCGGCCCAGGGACAGGGAAGAGGAAAAGAGGAGAAACCTGAACTCTTAGACGCCAGGCCTCCGCTCTCATGGCTCCACCGGCTGCCCAGACACATACAGCCAGACGAAGAAGTCTCCATGTGCAAATGCCCACCGTCAGTGGAAGGCAGGATTACTGGCTTCGGTGCGGGAAACCCCCAGTCTGCTGTCGACCCTTTTTAATTGCCTTGGGGTGTGTAACAGTACTGTTGGGACTACCAGCTTCAGAGCATTCTGCATATGTTACACATTGTCCCCAAATGCAAGCAAGCAATTAACCTTGTGTGAAAAAAACAGCAATAAAGAGAATATTGAAACTCTTATTATTTTTTTTCCCAACCCACTGAAATGTCAGGTTGCTAACATCGGAGTACATTTTGATTTCCGAGGAACCTCCTTTCCTTGTCCTGGGTTCCAACTCAAAGAGGAACTTTGGCACTTTCTTGCGTGTTCCTGTTTTCTGCTTAAAAAGACAATTCTTGACTGCTGTCATTGCTTTTCCCACTTAAACAACCAAATCACCTTGGCAACAAGGGCTAGAATATCATATTCACTTTTTTTTTTATAGCGTCCATGTTTGATACTCGCTATATTATTCAATTTCTTCTATTCTAATCCTTCAAGGTCTGAAGACCAAGAGGAAAATCACATGACTCCTTGATGGCTCCATTTATTTACATTTTTAGATATCTGATATTTATTAGAAGCTGAGCTAGTACATCGACTGATCACATGCATTCACACCCATACCACACATGTAGTTTTCTGTCCTCACATCATTTATGGTCTAGTTGAGCCGGGAAACATGTAAATAACTTTATAAAGTTATATGTGAATTCCAAGTTTGAATGTAGAAAACAATGTATTACCCTCTTTCAATTCATGGTACCATCACAGTCCTTTCCTCCCTGTCTCCCTATGTTTATATTTCTCTCTATAAAATTACTGACTAGATACTCGCAATCATTTGATCCTAAAGGTAGTTGTTTTTTATTTTTTTATTTTTTGGTTTTAAGAGTATATGCCTTTTTAAAAAGAAACCAAATCGAAAGAGCCCCAAGAAGTTTAAAAACTGCCAAGGGAAAACAGATTAATCTTTAAGGGTTAATGTTCCCTCAAATTTAAAACTAAAAGCAAAAAGCCATTTTATGCCCAAATGGAAGTAAGCACTCCCTGGGTGTGTGGGTAATAGGACTCACTCCTGTACCCAGCCGGGTCCTCTGAGCCCTCTTCTCAAGGAGGCCTCATTGACCTTGAGCTCTGTTTTTGGTCTGCCTAGTCCATTGATAGCAAGAATCCTGCTAAGTCAGTTTAGAGAGAATCCCCCACCATGGGTATCTGGTCACTCTCAATATCTGATCAAATTCCTTACCTCAACCCTTGGTGTTTGAAGCACTTGGCCTGCCCTTAGGAAGAATCCTGGTAGGTCAATTTAGCAAGAATCTCCCTACCCCTTGATGTCTCCTCTTAGTAATTTTCCACCCCTATCCTCTCACGTTGCTTATTGGCTATAAAGCCCACTCACTAGTCCTTGCTTTATTTAAAGCTGACCTTGACCTCTTTCCTGTTGAGGTTATCTTCACCACGATTGCAAGAGTCCTGAATAAAGTCTTCTTTACCATTTTAACAAGTACCAGACAACTTTTCTTTAATATGGGGCACAATCAGAAGGTGAATAAAGTAGAATCTTGACCCATCATTGCTTTTCCTGTGCTTTGCTTGGATTCATTCCTCAGGTCAGGTCCTCCTCCCTCCCACTTCCCTCCTCACCCCAGTCCACTTATCCTTCAAGGTGCAGCTCAGGTGCTGAGGTCCTTGTGAAAGGAATTTTTAGGGGTGAAATAGGCAGATGTAGAAATTAAGGGGTCCATGAAAAAAACACAGGGCTACAGAGTTGCAAAAGGGTACATTTCCATAAGACAAGGGAGCAGGGAGCAGCAGAAGTTATTTTTCCATAAGACAAGGGAGCTGGGCATAGCAAAAGGTACATAATTACAGAATAAAGGGAAGGAGGAAGAAAGCCCAGAGACAATAGGGAAATAATAAGGAAGGAGGAGAGGACAGCCTCTTGTGTCCCATGTGAAGTTCCACTTTTGAGCTCAGGAGTTGCTATAGTAACCAATCTAAGGGAATAGTGACCAATCAGAGGGGATATCAAGGCATAAAGAGCTGCAGCCTTTATAAACTGTAGGAAAAAGGGACTCAGTGGGACTCTCCCCTCCCAACGTGGGAGTCTGTGCTGTGAGATTCTTCTCCTTTCCCCGTGTGAGTCTCTGTACTTGTTCTTCAATAAATTTCCACCTCTGCTATGCCACCTTTCGTCCGTGGTTTCATTTTCTGACTCCCACCAGACCAGAGCCGGTAAGCCATCCTGCCCAGGGGAACACTGCACATTCCAGTCCAGAAAATCCCATTTCAATTGAGACGGTGTTTCCCTTCTCTCGTGTTAGAACCAATCATTCCTTTTCCAGTGTTGTTTCCATAGACAATTATTAGTCCCTGCATGGCATGTGCTTCATTCACATATAGCTTTATAAAGTTATTTACATGTTTTCCTGCTCAACTAGGCCATAAATGATGTGAGGATAGAAGACCGCATGTGTGGTATGGGTGTGAATGCATGTAATCAGTCGATGTACTAGCTCAGCTTCTAATAAATATCAGATATCTAAAAATGTAAATAAGTGGACACCAAAGTGGATGGATTAAGACAGTTCCCTTTTTTTTTCTTACCTCTGTGGATGAAAGGGGCTACATGCTGACCTGACAATCTCAGGTCAGCATGGCGGTCTGGCAAACTGAGAGACCTACAGTAGCCACAAAGGATGGTCTGAAGTGAAACTTGAACTAAACGCAGTTAATGGTGGGCAGTTACATACTAGGCTGGTATATTTACAATGATGAGGTCAACATTTACCTTAACTGAGCCTATCCTTTTGCAGCTATAATAACACACCCTTGAAATGTCTGGGTAACTTGTAACTTCCCTTTTTCTGGAACCCCCTGGGGCACAACCAAATGTGCTGGGCACC
The DNA here is from genome assembly GCA_004026805.1 of Lasiurus borealis. Classification (NCBI taxonomy): domain Eukaryota; kingdom Metazoa; phylum Chordata; class Mammalia; order Chiroptera; family Vespertilionidae; genus Lasiurus; species Lasiurus borealis. The sequence continues at coordinate 22,230 of PVJN01020456.1, forward strand.
AGGACCGATAACACAAATTAGCATGTTCATTGTTCCTGCACCCACCTAAGTATGTGCCTATCATTTTGCTTCTTACCCAATCCCAGGGGTTTCCTGCTTTGCTTTCTCCCGCCTCTCTAGTCTATGACCAGTGGATTTCATGGAACCCACCTATGTCCCCTCCTTAGATTGCAACGTATACATACAGATATAACCTGCCATTCTCCGGAACATTATCTCAATCCGTTGAGGTTCTGCTTCTTGGCAACTGTCTATAGTTTGGCTCAAATAAACTCACAAAAATTCTTTACAGGTTTCAATGTTTTTATGTTAACAACTCAAAAGCCTGTTTACAATACCAAGGTACATTTTATGGCATTCCTTGTCTCAGACTCTATCTGTGTACAATAGCTCACACTCAATCTTTTCTCCTCCTGGGGGTCATTAAGTTCACGAATAGTTGCCCAATTCAATTCTTTCTCTCTTGCCCTCCCTCAAGTCTCTCAATAAAATTTCACTGTTTACAAATTGGCAAATCGGTTGACAATGGTGAACAGTGTTCCTGACCTACAAAATGTCCCCAGTTGTTGTTATAATGCAGAGGCCATATTATGCTGATTTTTTTCTTTTCCCAACCTAAACGTATTTTACTTTGTTGTCGTAAAGTGGTTGAAGGAAGGAGGTTGCTGTCATAGGAGACATTACTTTTGGACCTGCCAGATCTGAGTGTGTTACTTTCAATAGCTCATCTGTTTGGGCCTCGGCTTCCTTACATACAAAATATAAAGAGGGCTGGTTTAGAGGCTCCAAACAAAGAGAGATGAGTTACTTCACATGGATCCAAGTTTAATTTCTTTCCTACCTCAAACAGCTGCACTGCTGATGACTTTTTTCTCATAACACTTTCACTCCCAACGATCCGATTCCCATCAGAAAGTGATTGGAGGCCCAAGAAAGGAACAGCGATCAGAGGGAGGGAATGGTTCAGGACAGAAACAGTCACATGACCTCTGACAGAGGATGGAGAAATCTTGTTGATGGCTCTTTTCTCTGGGTCTCCTCTCTCACAGAACGTTCTTATTCGGGCGTCAATATTTTCAAGAGACCCAAGCCTCTCCGCCGTCTTTCTGGGAATAAGGATGACAAGCCCACCTGACTGGTGCTTCAGTGGAGCCTCTGTACCAGGCTGGTCTGGCACCAAGAAAAGCTTCTCAAAAATTCACCCAACCGAGAGGCAGGCCAGTCAACACGACAAGCCGGGAGCTCTGGCCGGAATGCAACGTGATGGCAAAACAAACTGTCCCGCAGGGAAAAGAAAAACACTCTTCTGGGATATGAAGAAAGAAGCAGCCACACACAGGCTGGGAGCATGTACTTTCAGCTAATTCTACGGATCTTGGCTTTGCTACGCGGATTGCTATGAGCTTCTGCTGGATATATGTCTTATAAAATTTAAACATTGTAAAGCGTCTGCTTTGATGATCGTGGGGCATGCTATTTTCTAAATTCAAATATTCCACCGAATGAAATGCTCAAATTCCTTTAGACATGGCTTCTCATTTTTCTGTTGTTTTTGCCAAGGAGGCAGATGGAAAGGATGTATCGTGGAAGAGTCTAGGATCGGTCGCTGTGGAGCAGAAATGATGAATCAAGGCTGACAAAGTCTGTTTGGCTTTCCAGAGTGCGTCTTGGCAGCCTGTGCCCCACGGGTCAGAGGCTGTCTGACTCTGCGTGGTGCCAGCTGATGCGGGGAGGGTTCTGTGTGTGACGCGATGGAAACTCTCGAGCATGAGTGGAAGTGAGTGACAGGAAAGGATGAAAATAAGAGGATTCAAAAGGGATAAAGGAAAACCTGAAGAGCCCTCGCTGGTTTAGCTCAGTGGAAAGAGGGTTGACCTGTGAACTGAAGGGTCCCCAGGTTCGATTCTGGTCAAGGGCACGTGCCTGGGTTGCAGGCTTGATCTCCAGTAGGGGACATGCAGGAGGCAGCCAATCAATGATTCTCTCTCATCATTGATGTTTCTATCTCCCTTTCTCTCTGAAATCAATAAAGATCTATATATATTTTTTTTTTAAAAAAAGAAAGAAAACCTAACAAGCTCACATGAATGTAAGAAAGAAACATAGATGTTTCTGAACTATCATGAGATGGGACATATATGTAATGTTGAGTCAACCCTCCCCCAATGTATAGACTCTGGGTTCACTGTCCAATCACCTCTTCTACACCCCACTGTATTATCCTATTTAGAAATAGGCGAGAGATCACTCCATATGTCTAAGTGCTTACTTCCTAAGGGTACTTTATCTAGAGAATCATTCCCAAGTGGCAGCTCCGTCTCAAGTCTGCACAGCCTCTAAGAGCAGCATTCAGCAGAGATAAGCATTACCGGGACAGCGGTGTCACCCACACATTCGTGCTGCAAGATCGAGAGTCTGTTATAATAATAGCAGTAAAATAAAAAAATAAAATATTAAAAGCAGGTGCAAAAAGAGCAAGACTTAAGACACCAATAGCTAGGTACAAGCTGTTACGTATCCAATTAAATCTGCCCATCATGGCTGTGATTCGTTATGCATCCTGGCGAAACCTTTCGTTTTTATCTCTAACCTCCTTGACTTCACACAGAAGCCAGGGTTTCGCTCAGACTCCACATTCAAGTTCTCATTGCTCTCCAGAAGAACCGGCAGGGGGAGAAACTGCCCCCCTCTGCTGGCATCTACCCCTCCCTGAGCTGTCCCAGCTTTTTACTTTTTATTTTTTATTTTTTTTATGGAGGCAGATGCAGAGCAAGGATTATTCCCATATAAGCAGCTGCTTCTATGCAACCGGCTTTCACATAACCCCAGCCCCCTGGTTGCCACCCTTTAGCAGAAATGTAGCGATTGTGCCCTGGTTTCTTTCACAAAGAAATAAAACACCTCCCTGAAATACTATCATTCAGTGGGTTTTTGGTCCCTTGAAATATGCACATCATAGACACTAAGTAAAGGTTCTTTCAGCAAAGGCCTTAACAAAGAATTCATCTTGAATTGCTTCTGCAGCACTCCTTCCAAAAAAAAGCTAACTTAAAAAAAAAAATCGTGAAATACCTTCTTCTAAGTTTATTGAGGTGTTAACAGAGAAACCAGAAGTAGTTTCACTCTATGCTCAACTCTGACCAGGGAATTCATGATCAGGCTGCTGGCAGGAGCTGGCTCTTTTCTGTCAGTGCAGGCCAGAGTCCTGAAAGGACTCATCTTGGGCCTGGACAGTGATTCTCTGGGGACTTTCCATAGTTACCTTCAGAAAAAGGAAATGCCAGCACCCATATTCTGGTGCTGTCTTTCTCTCCTTCTGTGGTATCACTCATCACCAAACATTCCAGTGGGAAACAGCCCGGTGCACGGGTCTGTGCCTCCTCCTGCTACATGGGACATGAAGGCTGGCACCATGGTCTCTATACTCTAATGACATCAGCCTTCGCCAAGGGGCCCAGCATTTATACACGGAGGTCCTCTCTGCAGTGAAAGCTCTTCTAAGGTTACAATGGAATTCTTTATCACCTTTTGAGTATGCTTACTTTTGCCACAGAGAGAGCCACTTTCCATATGAACTCTCATTGACCTCCAGCAAGTGGGTTAAAATAAATTAAACCTAATCTCTAAAAACCTTTGCAACTCAGTAGAGACCATCACCGGGAAATGCCTGCCCACATATTTTGGGCTGAACACCGGGGTATAAATTAAGAACAGTTTGGTGGTTACCAGAAGGAAGGAGAGGTGATGAGATAAACGGTAAAGGGAGCTAAATATATGGTGATGGAAGATGATTTAACTTTGGGTGGTGGGCACACAACACAATACACAAATCATGTGTCATAGAAATGTACACTTGAAACTATATGATCTTATTAACCGAGTCACCCCAATAAATTTAATAAAAAAATTACAGAGAGAAATTTATTTTCTATAAGAAAACATTATTCCTATAGAAACTGTTAAGACCAGGAAAATCCAGCATTTTATAAATAAGCTTTATTAAGGTTTTAGGCCCATTTCTACACTTCAGTTAGAAGTATAATAAAATCTCTATATAATAGTAAAAAACAGTGAACTTTCTAAATAAGTAAGAAATTTGCTTCTAATCATTGACGTTATGTTAGCCTGCTTAAAATAGTATTTTTTAAGTTGAAATAAATAAGAACTTGTGTATCATCTATATATATAAAAGCCAAGCGACCAGAACAACAGAATGACTGAAACAATGGGAAGGACCGCTCACTATGACGTACACTGCAGCAGCCAACTGGCCTGATCAGGGCCCTGATTGGCCCCCCAACCCTAATAGGGGGCGGGGGTGGTTGGCCAACCTCCTGTGGCCCCTCCCTCTGGCTGGCCTGACCCCATCTGTGCACGAATTCATGCACTGGGCCTCTAGTTATAAAATAAAATTGTCCTAAAGTTTTAATGAATGGCTTTCAATGCAACTTACTGGTTTCCATAGCAGGAAAGACTTTATACAAGACTACCGCCATAAGGGGTTAATACTATTGCAATACGAAAGATCAAGGTCAACTCCAAATACAGAAAGGACAAGTTGGGTTTTATAGCCAGCCAGTGAGCAGAGTGAGGGGGTTAGGAATGAAAAATTACTAAGAGGAGACATCAGGGGTAGGAGTATTCTCACCCAACTAGCCTAATAGGGTTCTTGCTAATGGCTGGCCAGCAAGTGCAGACACAGAAGGCCACAGTCAAGGCCTCGTAAAGAACAGGGATAACTAACAATGGGTTATAGACAGAATCTTTGTCAATTTCTACAATACCAAACATTTTAGTTAATGAACTTCAAAAACAAGCAAAGACTTTATGAAAGCCTGACATCAAGAGGATGATGGATTCGTGGGTTTGTAAGACGGGTCCTGTAATTCTGAACACGTGCCTCTGTTACTAATCCTTGGAGGGCATCACCTAGCAAAACCTCCCTCTCCAATCAACAGCAAGAAACTCAAAGGTCACAGCTTAATCAGAATGAGGGCCATCTGGCTGGCCATCTCCTGACACCGGCCACAGCAGGTTGTCACCTTACTTAGAATTACGGTAACAGCTCTTTCACTCTGAAAATGGAATGGCATAAAATATAACCCCAACTTCCACAGGAAGCAACAAGGAGGAAATTCACCACAAATAAAGGCTCTGTGAATGGTTCTGGTAATAAGTTAACACTAATTGTTTTGGTAATTACAGCTTATAGTCGCTGTAAGTGAAGGCTTCGAGGCATTTGGTATAGCATTATGCCATTTCCCCACTGACCGGACCAAATAAAGACATAAGCATTCATTAAGCAAAACGTCCACATTATCAGGGGCATAAGCCTATTACAGTGCAAGCAACCATTAGTTGGAAAGTAACATGATAGCCAAGGAAAGCGTCGTGACCATAATTGAGTCTTTATTTTCAACTCTATGGCAACGGTGGGCCCAGATAAATGAGTGAGGGAAAGGATTCCTTTACAGTAAGACTCTATGACGTTGAATTTTAATTTCCTTTAGTAAATGACTAACATTAAATTAGTGGGAGTTTCCCCGCATAAAGACCACGTCAACACTGCTGTAGAGCAGCATTTGACTTGTATAAATAAAGAATTCTAACTTTAAGTTATATTTTCCAAAAAATCCTGTCAACATTTTCCTTTTCAAAAACCAACATTCAGTTTTCTGCACACGAGCAGACATTTCATATAATCCCTTTCTCCCAGACCATCAATGAATTCACTTGATGAAAACATCTGCCTTGGGCCGTCCAATGCAGCAACCACTAACCACATGTGGCTACCGGGCACCTGGGCCGTGGCCAGTCTGAGCTGAGATGTGCTGTAAGTGCAAAACTCCCACTGCACTTCAAAGACTTAGCGCAAAAAAAAAAAAAAAAAAAAAATCTCATCATCATTTTCTTTTGATTACACATGGAAATAATAGTATTTTGAACATACTGAATTAAAAAATATATTACACAAGTCATTTTCGTGTTTATTTTTACCTGTTAAACGGGGGCTACTAGAACATTTGAATCACACATGTGGCTCCTGTGACTTCTGTGGTAGGCCAGGGCTGCATTAGCCACCTCTTTGAGGAAGACGGTTTTTCCCGGCCAGCTGAGCAGAGTGAGGATTTCACACTTCAGAAACAGCACACCAGCAGTATCACAGAATGACCCTACCAGGGCCCATCTGCTCAGAGCCTGATATAACTCTGTTATATAAGCCTTTGACTGAACATAAAAAGAGAATGGCCTTCATTTTTCACGATATACAGCACGCATTTCAGAAGCAATACCAGCCGCAATAGTAAAAACTCTGCCAATAAACAACAGAAATTTCATGACCGCAAATGTTCAAATCCAGGAAACACAGGAAAACCACTTTTGCCCTTTTCTGTGCCCTACGTACCTGCCATGGAAAACCACTAAAACAATATTAATTTGAGGTTATCAGGGCCTGGTGACATTAAGTACACCATTATGAAATTTTACAACACTAAACGACACCAAACTCTCAACTACCTACCTGACATTGACTATGGTTGTTGCAAAGGGCAGATTACTGCTGGCAGTTGGTTGGGCAGTCAAAACGCTGAATCCATACTTTTTTTTTTTTTTTTACTTACAGTATAAGGAAATAACTTTATTTTATTGGTTCTAAGTGCATGGACTGTGGGATTTATTTAGATGTCAGTGTGTCTACATCCAGTTATGTCTAGGAATAACAACAGCAATAACTAAAAAATAATGACTTTTAAAAAAGAGAAGAGAGATCCTGTATAGGAAATGACAAATTTGCTGTGGAAATGAACCATTTACAACGATACGTGGCAAGACAGCAATCAAAGCACAGAGTTTAAGTGGGCAATCCTCCTACAAAGAACTCAAAAATTGGGAAATGGAGAGAGAAAATGGGGGTTATTTTCAAGCCGACCGGAGATCAAAACCAGCAAATGCCTTTCAAGTTCACAGTCTCTGATGCATAAGAAGTCATTTCCACATTTAAACTTTCCTTTTTTCTTGCGGCGCCTTTGCCCAGATAAACAGGCAGCAGACAGAAACCCACTGAACGAGTAGGTGGTAGCAAGAATATCGCTCTGACGAAGAGTCTGCCGAAGCTTCAGACAGTCTTGACTGAAGGAAAAGCACCATCCCCATGACATTTTGTCTCCACAAATACCCAGGCTGAAACGACGTACTCTCAGCCAGACAATCCTCCTTAAAAGAGGAAAAACATAGGCTCTGATGAAATATGAATTAAGGTATAAGTTAAAAATTGATGGGAAACTGATTTCCTCCCATTTTTTTTTAATGGTTGGGGTGGGGGTTGGGGACGGAGGTGTGGAGAATGAAAGCCGATTAGCCTTAGTCTAGAAATATAGTTCGTCTGATACATACAACCTATTCCTGTTAGAAATCAGAATCAAAATCAAAATTGGACCAGAAGCCTAAAGGGCAATAATGCCTGAGTGAGCACAGAGAACCAAAGTGGCTTCTTTTTGAATGTTCTAAGTGAGCTGCTTTGAATTAGGGAAGGCACGATCGTGCACGTCCACGGTCATGAAATCTAACACAGCAGCCTATGTGTCACAGCATCAAAGATACCCTCAAGGGCAGCGCATGGGATGAGAATCACCATACTATGCTACGCACGATAAAAATGAGCCATCAGCACTAGCCGGTTTGGCTCAGTGGATAGAGCACTGGCCTGCAGACTGAAGGGTCCCAGGTTTGATTCCCGTCAAGGGGCATGTATATCCGTTGCAGGCTCGATCCCTGGCCCTGGTGTGAGTGTGGGAGGCAACCAATCTCTCTGTCTCTCTCTCTGTCTCTCTCTCTCTCTCTCTTTCTCTCCCTCCTTCCCTCCTTCCCTCCCCACCAGCAGTCATTTCCAAACCATGCCAGCTAATAAACTCAGTGACACATTCTGCAGATGTGAGGGCATTTAGCTGGCTGATGTGAGTGACTGCCAACACTCCTGCTTCCTAGTGCGTTATAAAAGGGTCCCTGGCTCGCAAGGCTGAGGTCCTGAGTCCAAAGTCCCTATTAAATTACCAGAGTTACAGCCCGCGAAGCTGGCCCCGGATATTTTCCCTCTCTGCCTGGCCCAGACCTGAGTGTGGCCTGCCACAGCTCACCTCTGTGTCCCAGGGCCCTGGTCACACACCCTGGAAGATGAGCAGTGTCACTTTATCAACTCAGGGAAAATTACTTTGAAGAACAAATGTGATAAGGGAAGTTATCACATTGTTCACCTGCAAGGGCTCACAGAATTGTGCTTTTATCTTTTCTTTCTTTGATGCTCTACTCAAAAGATGATAGCACTCCTACCAGGTTATTTAACTGCAGTGATTAAAATATTAATTGCAGATCTACTGTTAAGGACCTAACTGATTTTTCAAAGAATATCTAAACGCTGCACTGTGGAAAACACCTAGAGACCTAGAGGTGAAAAGCACAGGACTACTCCATGTTAGGAATGGATTGATCAAACCGCCAGCCCAATTCTCTCATGTTTTTATAAAACAACATGGCAGCATAGAAACGAAACCAAGCATATGAGCCAGCTATTCAAAAGTAGGTGCCATCCTCACTCGGTTGCCATACTGAGACGGTGCAAGGGGCAGAGGAGGCCACCAACAACCGGGCAAACACCCAACTGTCCTGTGTTTTGGCCGAAAGTGTTTAAGTAGAGACGCCGGCACGCAGAAATTCTAATTACTCAGCTGTTCTACGGCCTCACAAAACCCTTTGTGCCATCCCACATCTGCGGCTGCTGCCTTCTGACATCTGTGCAAATTTCAGCTTTTCAGAGACCTCACAAACATATCTCCGTTCCATAGAGAAATTCGATATCTTTGGAATTGATAAAGATTGAAATGGACTGACTCATTTTAACCGACCATGCAGATCCCCTTAAGAAACTATGTGCCTAATTCAAGGGTCAGTCTTAAGTTGTACTCTTATCTTTTCTCTCTTAGATGCTATGCTCAAAAGATGATAGCGCTCATACCAGAGACATCAGGTTATTTAACCCCTGTGATTAAAATATTAATTGCGGATCCAATGCAAGGGACCTAACTGATTTTTTCAGGGAATATCTAAACAGATATCATAGGTTAAGACAGTAAAGCTCCTTTTCCAGACCGGCACCATGCATGCATGGCTAACCTGATAATAAACAGCATGCTTAAGCAAATAAACTAAAGCAAACCAAAGGATAAAGTACACACCAGTGTGTGTTTTTCCATGGGCCTGTGTATTAGGTTGTCTTGCCAAGCCACCCAGCTCATAACAAATTAATGGGTGCTGTATCAGGTAGAATGAGCACCCCGTACTGGATTAAGTCTCTTTTGCTGCACTCCTGGATTTGACTTCCTAAGCAGAAAACAGAGTTGATGACAATAAATTTGCTTTCTACCAGTTTTATCAGGTTACAGATTAAAGAGAGAGAGGAAAATACAAATTGGCAGCTTGGCTAATCCTGTTTGAGATTCAACAATTCATTTTTTTTTTTCTCATTTGGATTAATGGCTTCTCTGTAATTCAGTTTCTTCATCCATCAAATGTGCACAATTCTGGTACCTATCTCATAAGGGATGTGGTGAGGAGTAAATCAATTAATTTTTATTAAGTAAGATGAAATAAGCATGTAAAGTTCTTACTACTTTGTTATATAGTAAGTGCTCCATTGATGTTAGCTTTTCATTTTATTCAGAAATGATAATGTCACTGACTTCCTTCTGCATGAACATTAGAAGTTGAGTGTTGTGTGCCAGATAAAGGGAGTAGATTTTCCCATTCATTCTTAAAATGAAACTGAAAAATGCTTATGCTTCATAGTGAAACCATAAACCTGTCAAAGTCCTCGTTTTGCTACTGATTTACTCACGGTCTGACCAATTTCCATGTTTTCTGCTTTCTGGGCATGAAGCTAAACTACATTTCCCACGTTCCTCTGCAGTTAGATGGGGCCATGTGATCAGTCCTGGCCAATAGAATGTGAGCGAAGTAATGAACATAATAAAGTCAATGGAATGTGGAAGATGTGGGAATGTGGGAGGTCTGGCCCCTAAGAAATCCTCACTCAGCAAACAAACCTTATCTTCCCTCGCTTGCCAGTTGGATACTGAAAATCAGTGAAGAAACTCAAGAGGCAGAACTACTATATACAAGGCGCTGGGATTCCTAGATGTCCCCATGGAACAGAGCCATCTCACTGACACGGGCTGTGGCACAAACAAGAAAGAAACCTTTATTATGCTAAGTAACAGATGTCAGCACTCTGCTCAGACCCTAATCCATGCTTTCTCCTTCCCTCAGGCATGACTCTCACCTATTGTAGTAACAATAACAGCTAATCCTTTCACCTTGAGCCAAACACAGTTTAAATGCTCGACATATATTAGCTCATTTAATTCTCTCAACAATCCCATAAGCCAGGCGTTGTTGTTTTTGTGGTTGTTAGGTTTTTTTTCAGAGAAGGAAAGTGAAATAGAAAGAGTTTAATCATTTATCTAAGGTGCTGAGGTCTAGCTCTAGAGTTGGTGTTCTCCATCACTCATCTATACTGCCTTTTACATATAAAAGCACACATACTACCCACACAATTACTCAGTCCAGGAAGGGCTGAGAAGACTGTCAAGAAAAGGGCCCCAAAGCTCCCTTTTATAGCTCCTCTCCCGTTCTCTGTTAGGCAGGTATCTCATCATTCCTTTGGCTTCCCACGTTTCTAAGGATCCCATCTGGGCACATTCCATAAATTCCCTGACCTTTGTTTCATCTCTCCTTCTATCAAGACTGCCCTGGCCTGTGACCTATGACCTATTTTTCTGTCTACTTACAGAGAGAGCTTACAACTCAGCACTTTGATAGTTATGTCAAGGTTCTCCTCTCAGATTATTTTTTTTATTTCAGCAGACAATGCACAATGCCATCATCTGAAATGGCTAATCTGACAGTTTGCAACATCTCCAGGAAGGGGTAGGGGTTTATTTGTTTGAATAAAAGGGAATATTTGGCACACTGCTGATCATTCCATGTGGGCACTGCTGTATCACAGGATGAAAACATATGAACTGCAGACAAATTGTGAAAGACATGCCCTTGTTTCTAAGCTGTGGTTGTAACATGCTACTTTAAGCACTACCGTCTATTTTATGCTATTTAGAAAAAGGGACCCTGCTAATCTCGCCACACAATTAGCCTATTAAGCTGTCCATGACAGCTCTGCTTATATTCCATCCAAGGATATCTTCTACCATTAAAAACAAGCTTGTGCCCAGCTAGCATGGCTCAGAGGTTGAGTGTGGATCTATGAGCCAGTAAGTCACCAGTCCGATTCCTAGTCAGGGCACATACTTGGACTGTGGGCTTGATCCCCAGTGGCGGGTGTACAGGAGGCAGCCAATCAGTGATTCCCTCTCATCTTTGATGTCTCTATCTCCCTCTGACTCTCCCTTCCCCTCTGAAATATATATATACATACACACATATGTATATGTATATGTATATGTATATGTATATGTATATGTATATGTATATGTATATGTATATATTTATATATATATGCACAAGCTTGTGTTTAATGCAGTCCCCTGGGAAAAAAAACCCATTAGTAACAATATATGCCCTTCAGTAAGGATCTCATTATATGAAAAATCTACTTTTGAAAATATTTCATGGCCTAGACTCTAGCCAGGCTATTGGATTATCAGTTTATCAAAATAAGACACATCTTATTTCACGATATCCAAATCCATGTCCAGTGCACCTATCTTTAACACCCGAATTACTTCAGGGAACTTCTTATGGGACACTCATTCAGAAGAAGCAATTTCAAAGCATGGACCTTTTGCTATGGTTTTATTTAGTTAACAGACGACTCCTGTTGTCCATTATAATGAAGAGAAAGAAGAGAATCCAGAAGAACCTAAGTATCAGGCTCTATGCTAAGCACCCCGCATGTTTTCCTAGTCTAACATTCACTACTACCCTATGAGGTATGTGTTACCATCATCTGTTTACCAGCCTTTTACAGAGGAGGAAGCAGGCTGGGAGAAGGTGATGTAATGAAGATCACACCGTTAGTAAGTGGCAAAGCCAGTAGTACTTGAGATCAGGTAAATTGGTCAGTGTACCATCCTGGGTATAACCAGAAACGCTTATTTTGATACGCAGATGCTGAGGTCCCTCTCTTCTCCTTCTGCCACCTGGCTGGTGAGACTTCTAGAAAGAACTGGATCGCATAACCAAAAGCCAAACATACTCTACAGTTTGAATTCTGCTTCTTCCGGAAAATGTCAAGTTCTACAAATAATACAGGCTTCTCTCCGAGAAGTGTCAAATCCCTGCGTTATAAATAAACTACCAAATGCTCAGGCAGAACGCATTTGGGCAAGCGGCTTGTTCGTGCGGCGAGTCCACAGGAATGCCTGGCGGGATGTAGGATTCACTGCCAGGCTTATGCGGCCCAATCACTACACCCCGTGTGTCAGAAGACTCAGTCTTTGAGGAAACAGTCCCACAAAAATCAAATCAGATAGAAAGTCTTGTTGCACATTTCCTGTGTTTTAGAAAGGGGCCTGCGACAACTATAAGCATCCTCGGGATCTAGAAATACATGAGTAAGTCTTGTGTCTTCATCACCAAGTTCATCAATTCTCTCTCAACTGAATAGATTCAGCCCGGAAGACATCAAACTACCCTTTAAAAGAATCCCTCCCAATATTTGTACCAGGTTGTGTAAGTCAGGGAGTTATTAATCCTGACTCTGGTTTTGGCATTTTTGGAGCACGGCGTAAAGTCACCCACCTGTTCCTTATCTGGAAGATGGCTGGAGGGAAGAATTAATGTCAGGAAAGTTCAGTGTTTCAAGGTGAAAAAAGCACCTTGTTAAATAACACACTGAAACCACCATGACAGATCGAAAATAGGCTTAAAGATACTGTACCTACTCTGCGTGCTCTTTAAAACGGGTCCGGCCAGCCCGGGCCAGTTTTGCTCAGTGGTTAGAATGCTGGTCCTCAGACCGAAGGGTCTCGGTTTTGATTCCTGGTCCAGGGTACATATCTCGCTTTCATATACATTCCTGGCCCGATCAGGGTTCGTGTGGGAGGTAACCAATAGATGTTTCACATTAATGTCTCTCTCTCTCCTTCCTCCTATTCTACTCTCTTTAAAAATCAATGGGAAAATATCCTCAAATGAGAATTAAAAAAAAAAGGCTCTGGCCAGCAAAATTGTTAGAAAAAATTCTTCTTGTGTGTCTGAGGCTGCCCTGCAAAACCTTGGACTCCTGTGTCTGGGCTCACTGGGCACACATGTTTTCCTAACCCAGTGACATCTTCCTGTGGCTTCCCCTGACACTGGGTGCCTCGTTCCCGTTACACTCACACAGGCTGTGGTAAGTGAAGGTGGGGACAACACGGATAAGAAATCGAGGAAAGCAAGGGCCCCGTGGTACTGTGCTAAGTGAAGAGGCCAAATCAAACACACTGGGGGCTGCGGGAAAGGCAGGGGCCGAGATGTTCCCTCAGGGGCCGGGTTTTTAAATGTGGGGGGTTGGGCCAAAACCGGTTTGGCTCAGTGGATAGAGCCTCAGCCTGCGGACTGAAAGGTCCCAGGTTCGATTCCGGTCAAGGGCATGTATCTTGGTTGCGGGCACATTCTCTCTTATCGATGTTTCTAACTCTCTATCCCTCTCCCTTCCTCTCTGTAAAAAATCAATAAAACATATTAAAAGAAATAAAAAAATAAATGTGGTGGGTTGGGAGTTTATCAGTGTACATGTGTGTAAGCGGGGGGTGGGTGGGGAGGAAAGCGGGGGGGTGGGGGAGGG